>SJYW01002002.1:178778-212434 GCA_006410735.1 Raphicerus campestris | reverse complement strand
GCTGGGCTAGGGGCTGCGGAAGTAGAGCGTGGGGCGCCGGGCCGGGTCGGAGCCCAGGCTGGCGGAGCGCCGGCTCCCAGCCGGGCGCGCGGGGCTGGTCTGGGGGCTCTGGGCTGGGAGCCAGGTGTGCGGGATGGGGTAGTGGGCTGCGGACGGAGAGCCGGGGGCGCGGGGCCAGGCGGCGCTGGGGACGCACCTCGAGTCGGGCGCACGGGCCAGGGGAACCTCACTCGGGCGGTTTCCTGCCGAGGGCAAGGCGCGAGGGGACCTCGCCTCCGCGCCGGGGCCGCTGAGCAGCAAGCAGCTCGGCCACGGCGGCCCTGTCAGGGCGGGAAGTGGGGGCGTGCAGGAGCGGGAATCTGGTGCGAAGGGGCCTGGGCTTGCAGAGCTCGTAACCGAAGACAGAGCACTATCCGTGCCGACCGCCCGTGGGTGGGTGGGGGGCACCCTTGGCTGTCACCGAGAGCCCCGCCCCTCCGCCGTGTTTAGAGAACATCACCCTCATTGAAAAGAAAAAAGGAAATGGCCCAGATACCTTGAACTATGAACTGCGCTCACACGCTGTCTGCGCTTGAAATGCTCGCATTCTGCTGGTCGGCTCAACGGGAGGACTTCAGTAACTGAGACAGCACCCCCACAGCTTTAGTTGTAGCAGCAGGAAAGAACTGGAAGTGTCCAGGTCCACCTCTCAGTGGCATAGTTTTAACCTCAACGTGGGAGAAACAATTTACCAGTGGGAGTTTAAATGGCCAGAATGAGAACAAAGATGTGTATAAGAGACAGGCAGAGGTGAGTCCCAAGTCCAGGCAGTGAAACTAAGCCTCGGAGGTAGGAAAGAGGAACTTTATAAAGCTTAAAAGCCGGGCTTGGGGCGGGGCCCACCGGGGCGGGGCCAGCCGGGGCGCCTCCTGGCGGGGTGGGGGTGCGGGCGCGGAGCCGGGCGCGCGGGGCTGGCCTGGGGGTTCCGGGCAGAGGGCCGGGCGCGCGGGGTGCGGCGGGGTCTGCGGACAGAGAGCCGGGGGCGTGGGGCCGGGGCTGGGCTAGGGGCTGCGGAAGTAGAGCGTGGGGCGCCGGGCCGGGTCGGAGCCCAGGCTGGCGGAGCGCCGGCTCCCAGCCGGGCGCGCGGGGCTGGTCTGGGGGCTCTGGGCTGGGAGCCAGGTGTGCGGGATGGGGTAGTGGGCTGCGGACGGAGAGCCGGGGGCGCGGGGCCAGGCGGCGCTGGGGACGCACCTCGAGTCGGGCGCACGGGCCAGGGGAACCTCACTCGGGCGGTTTCCTGCCGAGGGCAAGGCGCGAGGGGACCTCGCCTCCGCGCCGGGGCCGCTGAGCAGCAAGCAGCTCGGCCACGGCGGCCCTGTCAGGGCGGGAAGTGGGGGCGTGCAGGAGCGGGAATCTGGTGCGAAGGGGCCTGGGCTTGCAGAGCTCGTAACCGAAGACAGAGCACTATCCGTGCCGACCGCCCGTGGGTGGGTGGGGGGCACCCTTGGCTGTCACCGAGAGCCCCGCCCCTCCGCCGTGTTTAGAGAACATCACCCTCATTGAAAAGAAAAAAGGAAATGGCCCAGATACCTTGAACTATGAACTGCGCTCACACGCTGTCTGCGCTTGAAATGCTCGCATTCTGCTGGTCGGCTCAACGGGAGGACTTCAGTAACTGAGACAGCACCCCCACAGCTTTAGTTGTAGCAGCAGGAAAGAACTGGAAGTGTCCAGGTCCACCTCTCAGTGGCATAGTTTTAACCTCAACGTGGGAGAAACAATTTACCAGTGGGAGTTTAAATGGCCAGAATGAGAACAATATTTAAACAGAGGGATTTTACTTAGCTCTACCCCCTCCCCTCCACCCCACAGCACCCTCCCCCCACCCCACAGCATCTTGAATGCTTCAGCCAGTTTGTGTAGTTACAATTTCAGGCGAACCGTCAGGTCACTGGTTTCTATATGATTTTAGACCACCATCACCCTAGGTCAACTCACAACTTTTGAAAAGCTTTTGATTTCACTTATTTCTGTTATTCTTTTAAATATTGGGCCACTGTCTCCCATCCAAAGAAACAACCAAGCTTAGCCTAGAGCAAAACAGCCAAGAGGCACAGAGTGGGTAAGCTTTTCCTCAAACTAACGGCTTTCTCAGAAATTAACAGGATGCTATGCTTTTATTCACTCAAGTAAGTTTTCCACTATCAGAGTCTGTGTAGTAAACAACAGGATATTTTCAAAGAAAATTCTGGTCACAGCGGTTTTCCTTCTGTTCTTCTTTCATGGATTCATTCATTCAACAGATATTTGGGGGGCCCCTCTACCTGTCAGGAACTGAGCTCGGCACTTGGATACCTCAGCCAACTGAGTGGACATGGCCACCTCCCAGCTGCCTTGCGCCTTAACCAGTGGGTTGCTTTCCCCGGCGTGCTCACCAGCAACAGAAGGGCGACTGCTAGGAACAAACACCGCCGACCAGAGCCTTCTGCGCTTTCGCACACGTGTCCTCTGCGGAGACAGTTATCTCACCATTCCCCTCATACACTTTCAGACGTTGAAAGCCACGTCGGCCTTGCTGTAAAATGTGATTGCAAACCTTCAACGCCATCTTCTGGCTTACTCATTTGTCATATTGATCTACCAGAAGTGGCATTTTCTCTGCTATGATGAGGTGGATGCAGAGAATCGAGTTTGATCACTGAGCTCTCCAAGTACCCGCTGCCCCAGCAGGTGGGGAGGGAGGGCTCGGCCTCGCCAGTTACTGCTCCACTGCAGACCTTTCTGTTTTAGTCAGGCTGAAACAGAAGGGGGAGAAGGCTAGACTGACCTCCCCCACACACCTGAGATCAGAGTGCCCCTCAGAGAAGGCTAGGCGGTGCCTTCAAATGGCACAGCCTGTAGAAAGGGGAAAGCCTGTAGGAGATCAGTTAGTGGAACGTGTATCCAAAGCAGAGCCCGTCAGCGTGTTCGGTGAGGGGGTATTTACTTCAGCCCCTTGTATGGATGCCCCAGTGCTGTCGTAGATGGAGCTGCAGGAGCTCAATTTTCACTTCACATTTATCATAAAGAAACCATAAGAAAAGTTGAATTTACCTAAATTCAGTAATTTAGAAATCAATCTTTTGAACATACATTCACATGCAAGAAAAGTATTTTAGAAACACCCATACTAGATACAAAAAACACACCTTGCTTTGGATAAAACTATTTTCTCACTTATTTATTTTTCAAGAAGGGAGGAACTGTTGTTCAGTTGCTCAGCCGTGTCCGACCCTTTGGGACCCCGTGGACTGTAGCCCACCAGGCTCCTCTGCCCATGGGATTCTCCAGGCAAGAATACTGCAAGAGTTGCCATTTCCTTCTCCAGGGGATCTTCCTGACCCAAGGATCGAACCCACATCTCCTGCATTGCAGGTGGATTCTTTATCACTGAGCCACCAGGAAGCCCAAGGAGGGAACAACAATGTGTTTAAAACAGTGCAACTACGTATTATCATTGCAAACATCTATAGGGCAATAGTTTTAGGTACTTATAAAAATGCAGGGAAATACTAAAAATGTCGTTATGATGCAGCTCATTCATGATAAATATCTCCTCTCGCACTCTTTGGCTGTTTGTGTATGCAGTGCTGATTATTACCTTTGACCGTGGCATCCTCTATGACAGTATTTTTATGGTATTATTGTATTATTAGTAATATATAGTAGGCCGTGGAATTCTCTTGGCCAGAATACTGGAGTGGATAGTCTTTCCCTTCTCCAGGGGATCTTCCCAACCCAGGAACTGAACCAGGGTCTCCTTTACCTGGCAGATTCTTTACCAGCTGAGCTATCAGGGAAGCCCCTGAGTTGGTGATGGACAGGAAAGCCTAGCATGAGGCAGTCCATGGGGTCGCAAAGAGCTGGACGCGACTGAGCGGCTGAGCTGAACTGACTGGCTGTATGTGCCGTGGGGTCATTTAGTGACAGGCTCTAGTGTGTGCCGTGCCGCGTGCTCTGGCCCTCCAGTAAGGCTGTGCGCGCGTGTTAGCACTCAAGCAGTACACTGTCTGCACCCCTGAGGCACCACGGCGCTCTGTGATGGCATGGGGCTGGGTTCTGTGGACAGTAGCGTTACTGTGTGGTGTCATTAACAGCTCGACGCTCGGACGCGGAGGCAGCAGCCCTGGCTCAGACTCCCGAGGTCTGAACTGACTGAGGCTTTCCCTTTTGAGTTCAGAGGCGCTCGTGGCTTTCCTGTCTTCCAGCGTCCTGTGGGAACCCAGACCCGACACACCCTGTGTTCCACCCGACTCTTGTCATTTACGCGTCGACATCCAAAGAAAGCTCGGAGACTCTTCTTTGCTTGATCTCCAGAGGCAGCTGCCCTGGGGGCAGGGCAGGCAGCACCCAGGCCGTGCCCAGGTAAGGAGAGAGAGGTGGCCCTCTGAGACCCCCGCGGATCCCCTCAGCCACGTTCCACCCTCTCCGCCGCCTGCAGGGCCCTGGCTACTGTCCAGACGGCTCCCAGGCGGGTCTGTCTGCCGGGGGCAGCACTCCCAGGGCAGCTGGGCGCCCCCTCCGGTGAGAGAGAAGAGGCAGCTTTCCCGCTGCAGAGGCTGGCCGCAGGGACCAGGGAGACTTCTAACCCTAAACAACTGTTTCCTCATCTGCTCTTAGAACCAGTGGCTTTTCAGGTTACAGTGAGTTCAGAGTAAGAAAAATGGCCTTTTCTTCAAGCCACTGACCTAACCTCTGGTCTCCACTTCATTCTTCTCCATACAGCTCTGTTCCACACGCAGAGCATCCTGCTTGCGAATATTTCATCCGCTGGGAAGTCTAACCTCATCAACCACTTCCACAGGACAGGAGCTGCGGTGGAACACTCTGGATGGAAAAGATAAGAACCTCAAAGGCTGCCGCCACCACACACCCAGCCTAAAGGGGCAGAGCTGGACTTTGCACCGTGACGAGCCCCTCAGCAATATCAACAGCACCCCTAAAGCTGGTCTTTTTCATGCAGGACTGTATACACGTTTCCACTTAATTTAGTGGCCTGAGCTTCTTCAGTGAAACAGAGCAGCCTGGAGCGTTCCCAGAGCCCAGGCCTGGCTGGGGACCCTGTTGCCCGCAGGCACAGAGAACAACCCCCTGCCAGGCACGCAGGAAACTGGGTCTGTGACTTTAATCAATTATGTGACAGAAAGTCACAGAATCAAAGACACCATGTGAACAGCTGTTCCCTTTTGTCTCCTCTTCGTGCCAGTGTTCTGAGAAGCCTCCTGTGACGTGTCTTCCTGACTCTACATCAGCAGTGACGTGGCTTGAACAAGGGACTGTGTGAGTCTGCCAGCTCCCTTCACCAAGCCAACAAAAGGGCAATGGTTTGCAAAGACTTTGGGCAATTTTCTGAAAGTTGAAGCAATAGGTGAAAAGCCAGTTCCTCCATTTACAGCTGGGTTATTCTCAAGCTCACCCCTTTCTCCAGCTGGACACTGCGGGGCATGCTGCCACTTGACACGTAAGAAGTGTCACCCTGAGCCTTGCGGGTCCTGTTGGGGGCAGGCGGTGATAACTGACTCTGCCCGGCACCCAGTCCCTCCAGTCTCAGGGGCTTGGAACCATGCAGGCTGCTGCACGCACCCAGAACGTTCCTGGTCAAACAATGTAGAGATGGTGCTGGTTCTCTGAGCATCGTCTTACCACGACCCCTGCACCCTGGGTGGGAGGGGAGGACTCTCCATGGAAAGCAGGAGGGCCTGGGTGAGGCAGGAACCTGGGGCCCAGGGAGAGAAGGGGATCTCGGTCCAGTGTGCATGGAGGGCGGTCAGAGGAGGGCAGTGGGGGCCTGGGTGCAGAGAGCTGGAGCTGAAATGAGGCGTTTCCAGGCACAGGGATTGGGGGTGGGGGCAGCAGGCTTCGGGGGTGGAGAGGACACTGAGGGCACACCTCCCTGACACGGTCTCTGGGAGTGATGGCCCCGCTCCCCCGAGCTGCCCCCACGCTGGCCCCTGAGCCACCTGGGCAGCCAGTGGTGAAGACTGTGACCTGCAGGTCCCGCCTCTCTCCCACCGCCGCCGCCTGGGTGGGGCTGGTGCTCTCGCCTCCTTCCTTCACATGGCCAGCATCTCCTGGGGCCTCGGTGGGGGTTCAGTCCCGTCTGTCTTAGATGAAGGTCCCCGCCCTGGACGCCTGGTGCCCTCAGAGTCCATCCAGGAGCACTGGCCTGCATCCTGCCAGTGCCTCCCTGGGGCAGGGCTGGGGTCCTCCTCACCCCTGGCCAGGCTGTCTAGGCCCCTGACCTCAGTGCCCAGCCTGGAGGCACAGCGGGGCTGAGTCTGAGGCGTGCACGTTGTTGGCACTGGCTCCGGGTAGGGTGACAGCAGCCTCGGTAGGAAGGGGCACTCCTGCCTGCTCAGAGCTTCCAGGACAGGCTGAGGCTGGGCTCTGCGCAGGGACCCCGCATGGCCCTCATCCTCACCTGTGCCCACCACGGGCTGCGCCTGGCCAGCTCCCCTGGGTCTGGTGGAGGGCCGGCACCTCTCCGGAGGTTCTAGCAGGGGAACCAAGGGCGACGGCACAGGAACTCGGGGAGCCTGACAGTGGGTCCACGGCCGGGAAGCAGCCGAGTCCCGGTCTCCGGGAAGTCGTCGCTTCCTTGCTTGCTCTGTGCTTTCTGCGTTAGACGCCCTTGACACTCAGCTGTTTAGAGGCTTTGTACGCATTCACTGATTTTAGCTTGAGTTGCTAACCTTAATTTGGATACTAAGAAACTTTTTTTCAACTACTCTCCACATATGTTTAGCTTAAAAAAATCTGAACTTGTCTTCTTTTTAATGTTCTAAGGTCATTTATGAATGAGGATGTCTCACCCTGTTTCTGAAGTGTGAGGGGGCCAAGTCCGACTTTGTCTGAGGATGCAGGTCGTCCACTGAGCCCGCCACGCCCTCAGGGCTGTGGGAGCAGGTGCCCTGGGAAATGCGGTGTGGATTCTCAGCTTTGGGGGGAGCCAGGCCTGGGTCTTTCCTCGGAAGATGCACGCAGGACGCCACAGACCACACTGTTCTGCCCCTTCCGAGCTCGGGGGGTGCCAGTGGGGAAGTGAGACAGGTGTTAGGGCTCCATCTCAGAGGTAGACACTCGTGAGTAGGGTCGGGGCATGGTCCATGAGGCCGCACAGCTTGCTGCAGCCCCCGGCCTCGGACCCGTCACCAGCCTCTCTGCAAGGCCCCCGGGACCTGGCCCCCATGCGCCGACTCCCTGGCTCTGCTGGTCCCGAGGAACAGTTGCCCTCCGCCTTAGCCGCCCTCCTGCCTTCCCGTGCCCCCCGCATCAGAGCGCTTGCTGCCCAGCTCACCTTTGTCCAGCGACCATGGCGGGAGCAAAGGGGTGGCTGGAGGTCCCCTTGCAGAGTCCCATCTGGGTGCTGGACTTCCAGCCTTCAAAGGTCTGAGCAGTCCGTGTGGCCAAGGAGACAAGGCAAGCAGGGTGCTCATGGCCCCTGGGGAGAGACGGGGGGGCCAGACACTGAGAGCAGTCCCATGTTCTCGAGAGTGGGGAGAGACGGGGGGGGGGGGCCAGACACAGAGCTGTCCAGCGTTCTCGGAGAGCTTGCGGTGGGCGGCCTTCCTAAGGCTTACTCTGCCGCGGCTCCGGCTCTGTGGGGATGGCTGAGGTTCCCACAGGCGTCTGCTCTCCCCCTGCTGGCCCTGCCAGTGTCCGGCTGTCCTCCCCTTCTGCCCTCTCTGCTGTGTGTGTGTGGGGGGCCCCCCAGCCCCCTGGGAAATCTGACCCTAGCAGCTCCTCCTAGGTACCCCGTGTCCAGGAGGCTCTCATGGGTTACTGAAGTAGCCTGTGTCCTTCATCCTGTTTAAACTGAAATTTGTTTTGAAACTCCCTTCAGAAAATCCCTTTCTCTTCTAAATGTTGTGCTTCTTCAACTCTTTGCAAAATCATCATTCAAAGCCCGTGGGCGGCGCACTTTGAATAAACCCATGAACTTGAGTGCTCCTTTCTGCTCACTGAATTCTGTTCTGGTTTTGGTTGATACTGCCTGGAACCAGCTGCATAAGGAACCAGCTTGTACAGAAGTAAGGCCTCACAAGAGCAGTGCTGGGCACACCCTAGCCACACTTCTTTGGCTCATGCACTTTGCTTGTATCTTGAACAAAGTGTCACCAGCATCCCTGATGGTCACAGGTGGTGAATGGATTCTTACAGGTTGTTCTCCGAGGTGTTTTTTCTGGGCGACCTTCATAGAATCATTGGGAGGCTTAAAGTTTTGCCAGTTTGTGATTTATACCAATTTTTATTTTATAAATTAATATGTCATCCCTCTGGGGGATACATTTTTGTTGTTTCTTGACTTTGTAGCATTGATACAAAGAAAGAAATGGGTTAGAAAGTCCTCTAACCCATTCTTCTGTGCCTCCATCTTTATACATTAAAAATCCTTTTTAAAAGTTTACTAAAAAAAAGCTCAGTGAAATTTCCCAATTCCTTCAAGATTTCTTCCTTTTGAAAATCAAGTTCAGGGTTCCTCAGCAAAGCCCTTGTTTCCTTTGCGTCTCAAATTAAAGCCCCAGTTGGTGAGTGTGTATGAGTGAGTACGGTGAGTGTACTGGTTTTTTTTTCTGTATAATGTTCAGGAAGAAAAGCTTATTCTTGAAACCCTGAAAATCACGCACAGGTCTCAGTGGGTGGGCACTTCAGTCCTTTGTGAGGAGGCCCCATGAGCCCACCCGTGTCCCTCCATCTCTTCATCCCGAGGTTTCTGTTCTCGTGTCCAGGTGTCTCGACNCTGGTTTTTTTTTCTGTATAATGTTCAGGAAGAAAAGCTTATTCTTGAAACCCTGAAAATCACGCACAGGTCTCAGTGGGTGGGCACTTCAGTCCTTTGTGAGGAGGCCCCATGAGCCCACCCGTGTCCCTCCATCTCTTCATCCCGAGGTTTCTGTTCTCGTGTCCAGGTGTCTCGACTTGCAGCAACAGAACCTCAGGCCCAGGCTTCGCCACAGGCTACAGCCCCCACTGTGCAACCAGCTCTCGGAGAAGCAGGAGCAGGTGCCCCCGAGATCCAGGCCCGAGCACCTGTCCAGGCCCCACCCTCCTCCATGGGGTCAGGGACGGTCCTCCCCTCGCAGCAGTGGACAGTCCTGCGACTTCAGGGCCCCCTCTCACAGTAAGATTCTGCGGTGGCCCTTCTCTTGTGAGAGGCAGGGCTTGTAGAAGCAGGGTCCTGAAATTGGAAGTAAGGACCCTACTCTCCCTTTCAGGCTGGAGTCATAGCTTGGATCTCTGCAGAGATCTTCTGAGATTCTCGGGGTCCTGGAGCCAGGCTCCTAGGAAGCTAGGAGGGCCCGCCTGCCCCCGGAGGATATCTGGTCAGGCCACAGGAAGGGGGTGGCACTGAGGGAACCCAGCGTCCCAAAGATGGTATTCGACCTGAACTTGAAGGTGTCAGTGTCACAGAGGAAAGGAAGGACGTTCAAGCTGGGGCCCCGTGGGAGAGCGTGGTCCGGACGAAGAGGGACTCAGGGAGAAAGGGCCAGGAAGCCCACGAGAGCCTCAGGGAGGGAAGCCATGGGGCCCCGCAGTGTGGGCAGGACCCTGGCTGTCCAGAGCCACTGACCCCCCCAGTGCAGACTTGGGCACGGGGCCCAGAAAGCTGCATTCCACCCACTTGTCTGTGGGTCCCAGGACCACTCACTTTGGACACAACTGGGAGAAGGGGGCCGGGGGCCAGGAAGGCCACTTTACAGTGGAGGCACTAGGGGTTGGAGGAGCCGGCTCGGCGGGCGGGAGGTGGGGCGCTGCTGGGCCTGGGGGTGATGAGACGCAGGCGGGCGGTGACCGCGTCCAGGGTGGAGGATGGGAGCTGGATGCGGGGTCAGGGCTGTTGGGGTGGACTGTCCTCTGAAGAGCAGCGGAGCCCTCCTCAGAAGCTCGGGGGTGGTCAGACAGGCCCTGGCAGGCAGTGAGGTGGGGGGACTCCAGCCTCTCCAGCATGGTAGTCCCCAGAGCGCTCAGGCTGGGAGTCGAGGTCAGGAGGGACACACTCCCCAATGAGGTCCTGTCATTCCCCTTCTGGGAGGTTTCCTGGCACAGCTTTGGGGTGGCCCTGATGCGAACCACCCAAGACGACTTCCTTCAAGGCTCCAGGTCCTGGAAGGACACGTGCTCGGGCGGGAGGGAGGAGAGGGTCGGGGGCAAGGGCAGGGGCGCCCCGAGGAGGCAGCAACTCTGTGGAGGCTCTTCTCCCAAACCGAGCCTGGACTGTGACACTGCCCCGCCCTGGAAGTGGGGAGCTGGCTGCGTGTGGTCAGGGACCTGCTCCCACAGCTGTCCCCACGTGGTCTGCCTGTGTGGGGAGGTCAGAGGTCGCCACAAGGTGAACCCTCGGCTCAGGGGGCCAACCTCGTCTCTGGCCTGCAGCTGCCACACAGGGCTGCCCACAGAGAGCAGGCAGGACGGGGCGGGTGCTAGGGTTTTCCTTAGGGATGAACCCTTGAGATCGGGGGTGCTAGGGGCGCCCATGTCAACAGACGAGCGGGACACAGAGCCCCTCAGCCACCTGCCTCCTGTGAGTGGAGCCCAGCGCGACCAGCGTGAAAACCACGGCACCGGAACAGCCCTGGGTCAGACGGTCCTTCAGGTCGGAGACCGTCGGCCTCCACTCCCGTCACTGTCCGGGCCGGTCACCCGCGCTAGCTCTCTGGAGGACGGCCCGCGAGGGCAGGACGGTGTCCGCACACACCAGACACTCTCAGCTTGATGCCACCTCCTGCCCCGATGTTTCTCTAGCCCCTCAGCCTATGCCGGCCCCACGTTCCCTTCTTTCTTGCTGTAAAATTTCTCCTCCAACGTCCTTGAGGCAAGTTATGCAGCTTCAGGCTGGTGTGTTTTTCTGGATTGTTTGAAGTCTGGCTTGCACTGAAGCTCTCGGCAGGGAGACGCGGAATACCACTGTCAGAATTCCAGGATGGTCTTCTGGTCTCACTGGGTATTTGGGTGGAAATGCAAAGATTTTCTGGGCTTCCCAGGTGGCAGTAGTGGTAAAGAACCTACTTGGACCTGGAGCGGCTGAGCACGTGTGCACAGAGACGTGATAAGTGCAGCGAACCTGCCCCCGGGCCATTCTCAGCGGCCCTTCGGTTCCCTGGTCTTCACCATGAAGAAGCTATTTTTTCAATAAACCACCAAGGACATTCTCCTGGCAGAAATCCGACGGCCCCCTCCTTCCTGAGTCTCGGGGCCTCGGCTTCTCTGCAGAGGCCGACCAGCCCCTTCTCCACCATGGGTTCAGACCTCCTGCTCTGTCGCCATCTCTTTCATCTTCCACTGGCATCTAACTAAGTCCCTCTCCAGCGTCTCCTGGCCTCATAGTACTCTTGAATCAGTCCTGATTATCTGACCAAATACTTTGGAGATACTCATCTTCCTGATACAATCACCCTCATGACCTTGGACCCAATGGCCTATTCTATTCTCTCCAACCAGAAGCTTGAACCTCGGTGATGCGTCTCACCTCCACCACCTCCAGCTCCTCGTGCCTAAGTGCTGTGTCTTCTGTGGAAAAAGGCAGGTCTCGCTCCATCCCAGAATACTCTCCTTGCAGCCAGAATTCGAGCATTCACCCACAGCTCTCGACTTCGTCTTCCTGGACTGGCCCTGTCTGTTCTGCTCACCTTTCACGAGCTGTCCCTTTGCTTAGCTGGAGTCCCACCTCAGTGTTCACCTCATGTCTACGTGCATGGCTTCTAAAAGTCAACGAATTATGCATTTAAATTATGAACTGCTGTGCTGAGGTGTGAATGACTTGTGAAAAGCTGCACCTACTTAATGCATATAACTTGAGTTTGGGAATAAGTATCATCTGGGGCGTGATCAAGGCCGCAGACGTATCCATCACCTCCCAGAGTCTCCTCCCATCCCTTTTGTTATTACTGTTGCCACTGCGATTGTTACTCTGCAGCAAGAACACAGCACAGGCCACTCGTCTCGGCCACGTGTAAGTGGGCCACGGCGCCGGCAGCCGCAGGCCGCAGGCTCAACACCGACGCCAGGGCCTGTGCGTGCTGCTGGTGCCTGCGGCCGCCGGCGCCCTCTGAGCATCACCGGCTCTCCTCCTCTGGCCTGAACGGACACTCTTTTCCCCTCTGCTGTGAGTGTGACAACTTGAGATTCTGCACACAAGTGAGGCCACGCAGGGTCTGTCCTGTGTCCGCCTGCCTCCCCGGGTATGAGGTCTGCCCTCCTCCCCGGGTTCGGCATCTGCCCACCTCACCGAGGAGAACATCCACCACTGGCGTCTGTCCATGCTCTCGCACGGTTCCGATGCACGTGTACAGCGCCTCGAGGTGCTGCTGCTTCCCGGACGTGGGCCTTCACCACCCGCTACTGCGGCTGCGGGTGCGCTCCACAGTACGGACTGGGCGGTTATTTTCTTTCTTTAAACTGATCAGTCTCCGGGGAGGGATAAGTTGCCTGTCTTATCATAAGAGGTATCTTCCATAAGAGAGTACGGAAACACCGTGTTTCTCTCTCAAAGTCCAGTGACTTGTGTCCACAGGCAGATCTCTCCTGTGAGGTCTTTCGCTGTGAAGTTTGCCTGTTGGTGATTCGGCCGTTTCACTTCTCCCACATTTGTTGGCTTGAATTCTGTAAGGGGGAGCTGCTTGGCTCTGACCTTTATTTATGTGTTTATATCCATCACTGTGGACTCATGGACGCTTACTTTGTTCCATAGATTAGGACCCAACAGTTGTAATCCATGGATTGGAAGCCCCTATGTGCTGGCCGCTCACATTAGGTGCATTTGCCTGGAGGTGGGAGGGGCCGGGGCGCCTGGCCTGCCACGGTGCTCTCAGCTCCTGCCTCTCTTCCTCAAGCCAGCCAGGTTTCTGGCCCCACGCATCTCACATCTCGGGTTCCTGGGTAGTTTCCCCCGCTTCCCTCTCAGCAGGTCACATTGCTGGAAACAGCCCTTGGGGCCGCGGGGCTTGAACTTGACTGAGTCTCCTTTTGCAACCACAGTTGTGCCCAGTCCACANGGCAGAGCAGGGGGTGGGCAGAGCTGGGGGTGGGCAGCCCCAGGAGCAAGCGTGACTGTTGAATTCGCCTACAATGAAGGACTTTTACTTGAATCTTTATTATGTGAGACACTCTGATACCGGACTTCTTTAAGCAAGGCCTGAGTGAATCCCGCCTCTGTTTGAGGGGGCCACCCAGGGCTCCGGCGGACTCCTGGGTCCCCAGTGCAGGAGGTGGGAGGCAAGCTCACAGGCACACACGCTGTCTGTGTCAGCCTGGCCCCCGACTCACTTCGGGAGGTGAGAGCACAGAAAGCAGAGTTTGCACCCCGAGTCCCCCTGGCTCCCCGTTTCTCCCTGCCCATCTGGAGGCATCACTTCACAGCCCAGACGCTGTGGGACACATGTGGGAGTCTGGAGAGCTGCCTGAGCACCTTGCCCCCCAGACTAGGGGGAGCTCGGAGGCTCAGCTCCACCCGAAGGTTTATCTCCTGGCCCTGTCAGTCTTTGACAGGAAGGTGACTTCTGTCCGAATTCCTTCTCTCGCCCAGTGAGCCTGTGTCAGCACCCGCCACTGCACAGCTCCCTTCTAGGGGCGGGGGCACCGCAGGGCCAGCTGTGTTCTTAGCAGATCTCCAAAGGGGTATGCCAGAACGTCTGTCTGTTTTAACGCAAAGTTTAAACAAAGGCTTCCCTGGTAGCTCAGACGGTAAAGTGTTTGCCTGCGATGCGGGAGACCAGTGTTCAATCCCTGGGTCGGGAAGATCCCCTGGAGAAGGAAATGGCAGCCCACTCCAGTACTCTGACCTGGAAAATTCCATGGATGGAGGAGCTTGGTGGGCTACAGTCCATGGGGTCACAAAGAGTCGGACACGATCGAGCAACTTCACTTTAAACAAACGAGCCGACTCCTCGCTTACTTAGCCTAGAGAGCGATAGCGGCCCCTCCTAGAGGTGACCAGCATGAGTGCTGCAGAGCCCTGAATGTGGATTTGAGCAGACAGGCCCCCAGAGAACTATTAGCAAGAAACCGTGACTGAAGGCGTGACTGAAGGCGGCAGATAGAAATGGCAGAGCCTCCTCACTCTGAACACAAGCCTCTCGTCCGCCGCCTTTCCAGGTGAGAACCGAGCAGTGCTAACCTGACAGGAAGTCGGTGCCCACGGGTGCGCGCCCCAGAACGGCTGTTTGAAGGGTCGGTGCCATAGGCATTCGTGTCTGCAGCCCTGAACCCCCAGGTGAAGGTGTTAGGAGGCTGGGCCTTGGGGGTGGGAGTGATCAGTCCTGAGGATGGAGCCTCGGGAATGGGATTAGCGTCCCCACAGAGGTGACCCAGACAGCTGCCTCGGCCTTTCTGCCGCAAGAGGACACAAGCGAGGACGGAGATATGTGAACCGGGAAGGGGCCTCCCCAGACGGTGCGTCTGCTGATAACTTGACCCTGGACTTTTGCCTCCAGAACCGGGAGATATAAATGCTTGTCATCACCTGGTCTGTTTGTTGGGTACAGATTTTAAAGGCCAGATCTCCTTTAGTACTACTTCTACTTCTGTTTTTGGATTTTGTGTTTAGAGAAAACTCCATTCTCATCTCCACTACTTACCAGCTGTGTGGCCCTGTTAGGATCACTCGACCTCTGTGAGCCTGTGTCCTCGGCTGGAACACAGACACACAACACTCACCTGGGGGTGAAGCATATGTCTCCAGTGCTTATGGTCACTCTGAGGAATGTGTACGTGCACCTGTGCCGTGCCCACGTGTACCATGTGTGCACGCACATGTGTGTGTCATGTGTCATGTGACAGTACATGCAGGCACTTGTATGCATATGTGTGTGTATACAAGCGTGCACCTGTGCCATGCCCACGTGTACCATGTGCATGCACACGTGTGTGTCATGTGGCTGTACATGCAGGCACCTGTGTGCATACGTGTGTGCATACAAGCGTGCACCTGTGCCGTGCCCACATGTACCACGTGCATGCACACGTGTGTGTCATGTGGCTGTACATGCAGGCATCCGTGTGCATACGTGTGTGCACAGCTGCACATGTATGCTTGCATTTGCCCTCAGTTTACCTCCACCACGTAGTTCTGACTTGAAGGCAGGAGGAGCTGATGAGACCCAGGGGCAATACGAGAGGTCAGAAAGCCGGCGAGCTTCCAGGAGACCCTGCCCAGCATGCCCCACTCCCTGCCTCGCCTGCGGGGACACAGGAATGGTCTGAGATCTGAGCAAGAAGCCATCCAGGGCAGCAGGAACACACTGTTTATTTGCCAGATACCCAAAGGTGCCCCTGGGGCGGCTTTTCCACTTACAGCACTTCAGTCCCCTCTTGCATTATTAAGCTCCAGAGAGCTTTGTTTCTTACTCCTCACCACACAAAGCTCAAAGGAACCAAGAGACAATTCCACCTCTCAGCACCTCAACCACTTGAGAGGGAAAGTCAAGCAGGGACCCTACTGCTGCTGTTGCTGAGTCGCTTCAGTCGTGTCCAACTCTGTGCGACCCCATAGACGGCAGCCCACCAGGCTCCCCCGTCCCTGGGATTCTCCAGGCAGGAACACTGGAGTGGGCTGCCGTTTCCTTCTCCAGCAAGGACCCTAGTCTTAGATAAAACAAAGTGTTTCAATTCTGGTTGATTTCTTTTTCTCAAGAGAGGTGTTAGGCTGGGTGGTAAGAACGTCTTCAGTTTTATTTTCTGGACCTGTTTCTTTTAACTCCTGCCCCTTGTAAACTTTATTCATTAATGTTAAGAATAACACTGAGATTCAAAGGTCTGGAGATGAAGTGGAAAAGAATAACCAGAGTAGATAACACTGTTATGCCACAAAAATTATGGTGCAATGTTTTCCTAAGTAGACTTAACGTCGTTTATTAAATTCCTTTATTATAAGCCCCCAACAATTCTTGCAGCTCCTAGAATTTAAGCTATACAAGCCACACCATTTGCCCCTTTTCTGTCAATAAATTTTCAGAACCAAGTTCTACTGAGACCTCAACCAGGAAATGAGAACTATGTACTCCTCTTCCTCCTCTTTCTCCCCGGTGGACAATGCAACTTGTCGAATAATATTTTTGGAGATTGCAAGATGTTCCCAAATGGTAAAAAAAAAAATAGTATCAGTTTTACAGATGAGTTTATATTTTAAACATACTTATAAATTAGACAAACAGAACGTCAATGATACGTGGTACACGCAAAGGAAGAGTCCCTCAGGCCACGCTTGGCTTTGAACATGTGCCTCGAGGGTCAGAGGATGTTTCCTGAGGCTCAACCCAGGGAGTCTCAGCTTCAGCACCGCTGGTGTGTTGGCACAGGTCACGTTTGCTGTTGGGCTTGTTTATCAGCATCGCCAGCCTTTCTACCAGATGCTGGGAGCAACCTGCCTCCACACATGGCAACATGGTGCCCACAGACATCCCAGCGGAGAACCATCGGTGAGCCCTTAACTCTAGCAAAAAGCAAAACAAAACTGAACTAAAACAGCGGCATTCAACAGAAAGGGGAGAAACAGCAGCACATGCTGCACCACGCCTGACTCTCAAAACTTCACGCCAGGAAGGACGCCGGACCCAGAGGCCACACACGGCGCGGGCCTGTTCAGGCGGCACATTCTGCAAGGCAGTTCACAGGGGAGCCGGTGCCTGGGTGGGTGTCGGGGTGGGCGGGGGGCTGCGGGCTGGTGGAAACGGTGCGTCTGGTTTACGGTGACAGGTACACAGCCAGGTTGGGGTTCTCAGCCTCACTGAGATGAACGCTCCAGACAAGTGACATTTATAGTATGTAAATCTGACCTCGATAAAGCTGTTTTTAAAAAAATGGAAAAAACCAAAACAATAGGAGGGTAAACGCATGGCAGAAGGACGGGCAGCCCGATCCCCGGGGCCTCCCTGGACGACTCTGGGCCGTGGCCTCCCCAAACCGAGGCCAGACCCCAGCATGCTGCTGACCACAGTGACCGTTGGAGCGAGCAAGGTGTTTTTGCCGGTCAGACAGCTGCGCCGTCTGTTAGCACCTGACGCAGCTCAGCGGGCTGTGCAGCGAGTGCTTGTGTGTCTTTCTATGGAAAACAGCGTGTACGCATGGCCACCCATGTCCAACACGGCCAGGAAGAAGACAGGCGGCCCGTGGGGTCTGCCCGTAGGACCTTGTGCATTCTTTGGGGTGGGGGCGGGGGCATTCATGATGGAGCATGCCCACTGTGACATGAGATGCAAAGGGGAAAAAGGCTTGAAAGCCCCCAGAATCCCCCATGGCAGACTCAAACCTCTGCCACGGTAATAAAAAGAAAAAAGAAGCCTATCTCCTTTGCTATGTGTTAAACAACAGCTACTGTTGCTGTTCAAACAATTCTGGGGCCTCTTCTTGGGGAACAGAAATACTCTCCCTTACCTGGAATCCTGGTTATTCCCAGGGGTTTGGAGCCTTCCTGGTGAAGTTATAATTGCCTACTATAAATACCCAATGCATATTCAACCCTCTGTGAGGCAGCACTTGACATTTCTGGAATCTTCAGCTCTAGTGGACCTGTGAAGCATGAACAGGGGGCTAGAAACGGAGGCTGCTGGGTGAATTATCCCAGGACTTCACTGTGGCCAAGCTTTGGATAAAGGTGTTGGTAGTTAATTAATCTCCCCCTTCCTTTCGCTGGAAGCCGTGGGGACTTTGTGGCAGAGAAGAGATGATTTCATTTTCAATTTAAATTTAACAATTTAAATCTCCCCCAAGGCCTCTCACACAAAAAGATAACTTTCTGTTTTAATGATTCTACATCTGATATGTTACAAGACAGTGAAATTCTGAGAAGTCCTGTCCTTGCTTGAAGGCCAGCAAACTGAGGACATGGGAACTCACACCAGCCCCGATGGAAGGCGCTAGAAGGAGGTTCACCCAACAACTCCTGCCAACGTCTCAGGAAAAGCAACTGAATGATCAATAATTCTGATTAGGCCCAACCTCCAAAGTGAGCTGAGGGCAGGAAGGATGCTGACCTACCGATTAAATCCCACTGGTTTCCTAGAAAGTGTCATGTAGAATGTTCTCTTTGATTTGCTGATCAGCCGCAACAACGAGCAGTAAAAGACGGAGGCTGTCTCACGCATATTCTGTGAAATATGCACAACTTTACAGCAGCGTTTTGCTGGGCAGGGTCCGGGCAACAAGCGCATGTTGAAAACAAGCATGTCCTAACACCCTGGGAAGAAGGTGCTGTTGCTAGAGCAGACCCAAAGTCAGGGCTTTCTTGCCAACCTCTTTTTGACAGATACCTAAAGGCAAGCTTCAGGAGTAGTTTTGAAAGTTCTCTTTCCAAATATTGGCAGTTGTCAAGTGCTGCCACCGGAGTGAGCCGCAGGGCCCTCGCTGCCCAAGCAATGCGAGCTAGGTCCCGAGAACACAAGTGACTTGCTTTCTACGCTTCAAGTTTTAAACTTGCAGAAACCAAAGTGGGAGGCAGGGTTACTGGTTCAACAGCTCAACTAGGCTTACTCTACCTAAGAGAGTCAGAGCTGCAGTCACCACCGTGCTCAGCCATCATCCGTGAAAGTAGCTGCCAGTGTCTCTTCAGGTTGCTTGCTGTAACTGCTTCCCAACTGCCCCACGGTTTCTTTTTGTACCCAGATTTTCTCTTGAAAAAGTCAATTTTTTTCCATGAACTTGAGACCTATGTTTTCTTTAAGTTTTAGGGTGAAAGACTTTTGGAGGAGAGGAGACCGAGTCTCTGGTCCTAAAGGCACGTTGGGGTGTGTCTGATGCCTCGGTGGAGACTGCAGAGCTGCCACTGGTCTGGAGCTGCGCTGGAGAACATGTGGCTCACCCGGGCCTGTCCAGTGCGACCGCAGCGCACCACACTCCTCCTGGGCAGGCCCCAGGGCCGCGGCCCCCTCCTGGTCCGTCCCTCCCCTAGACCAACTCCCCCGCCCGTCTGCCCGGCCCCCGGGCTGCCGGCCCGCTGCCGCTCCCCTCTAGCTCACTGTCTGCCCTCTGCCCCGGTTCTTCCAGCAGGTGCCCTCTCTACCTGCTGCCCTTCTGCCCACTGGCTTCTCTGGGCCTCGTCAGTGGGTCTTTGACACAGCCAGCTCCAGTCTACAAGCCTCAAGACAGTTTCAGAGCCACATTCCTCAAAGAATGACACTTTGCTGTGTGAGTGGATCATGTCGAGACCAGGTAACTGCGGCCTGCGATTCTGCGATTCAAGTCTGCCTTATTAGATCATAAGCCAATCCGCTGGGACCTGGCTGGGTCACACGGCAGCCCTGCCTCAACCTCTGTGCCCAGTTATTTTGGCGGTCATCTTTGTTTTGCTCATACAGAGAGCCCATTGGTTCCGACGTGGTGTAGAGCAAAGAGCACTGGACCAGGAGTCAGACCTGAGTTCCAGGCCAGCTGAACACAGGTGCTGGCCACTACGCGGCTCTGCTGGGAGAATGAACAGAAGGACCTGGAAGTGCTCTCTGCATGGGGGCATTTTGTGAAGCATTATAGAATTGACCAAGCCAGAGCAATCTTCTGAATGCCACTGTAGATGCCTTTCATGGGGCGGGGGTGGATAAATTTTCATAATCTCGGGAAGAACCTGATGGAGAGATGACCTAGAGTGCAGACTTTTCTCCGAGAAACCTGGAGAAAAGAGTGCCGCCGTAGAGCAGGCACGTCTGCACTCGGTGACGCGGCAGAGCACCTCGCGCCGAGCCTGAGTACACTCAGCGTGCCTGCTGACGCTGCCCGCGTGCTTTCCAGAGAGGTGTGTGGTGCCAGGACCAGCCGCGGTTCTCTGGAGAGAAGAAACATGGCTTTAAGCAACCATTTCTACTGGTTCCGTGAACTTTGTCCACAGCTAGTTTCACAGCAAACAGTCAGCATCACCCTCTTCTGAGAAATGAGCATAAATTGTGAGAAAGGCAGTGCNAAGTCGCTTCAGTCGTGTCCAACTCTGTGCGACCCCATAGACGGCAGCCCACCAGGCTCCCCCGTCCCTGGGATTCTCCAGGCAGGAACACTGGAGTGGGCTGCCGTTTCCTTCTCCAGCAAGGACCCTAGTCTTAGATAAAACAAAGTGTTTCAATTCTGGTTGATTTCTTTTTCTCAAGAGAGGTGTTAGGCTGGGTGGTAAGAACGTCTTCAGTTTTATTTTCTGGACCTGTTTCTTTTAACTCCTGCCCCTTGTAAACTTTATTCATTAATGTTAAGAATAACACTGAGATTCAAAGGTCTGGAGATGAAGTGGAAAAGAATAACCAGAGTAGATAACACTGTTATGCCACAAAAATTATGGTGCAATGTTTTCCTAAGTAGACTTAACGTCGTTTATTAAATTCCTTTATTATAAGCCCCCAACAATTCTTGCAGCTCCCAGAATTTAAGCTATACAAGCCACACCATTTGCCCCTTTTCTGTCAATAAATTTTCAGAACCAAGTTCTACTGAGACCTCAACCAGGAAATGAGAACTATGTACTCCTCTTCCTCCTCTTTCTCCCCGGTGGACAATGCAACTTGTCGAATAATATTTTTGGAGATTGCAAGATGTTCCCAAATGGTAAAAAAAAAAATAGTATCAGTTTTACAGATGAGTTTATATTTTAAACATACTTATAAATTAGACAAACAGAACGTCAATGATACGTGGTACACGCAAAGGAAGAGTCCCTCAGGCCACGCTTGGCTTTGAACATGTGCCTCGAGGGTCAGAGGATGTTTCCTGAGGCTCAACCCAGGGAGTCTCAGCTTCAGCACCGCTGGTGTGTTGGCACAGGTCACGTTTGCTGTTGGGCTTGTTTATCAGCATCGCCAGCCTTTCTACCAGATGCTGGGAGCAACCTGCCTCCACACATGGCAACATGGTGCCCACAGACATCCCAGCGGAGAACCATCGGTGAGCCCTTAACTCTAGCAAAAAGCAAAACAAAACTGAACTAAAACAGCGGCATTCAACAGAAAGGGGAGAAACAGCAGCACATGCTGCACCACGCCTGACTCTCAAAACTTCACGCCAGGAAGGACGCCGGACCCAGAGGCCACACACGGCGCGGGCCTGTTCAGGCGGCACATTCTGCAAGGCAGTTCACAGGGGAGCCGGTGCCTGGGTGGGTGTCGGGGTGGGCGGGGGGCTGCGGGCTGGTGGAAACGGTGCGTCTGGTTTACGGTGACAGGTACACAGCCAGGTTGGGGTTCTCAGCCTCACTGAGATGAACGCTCCAGACAAGTGACATTTATAGTATGTAAATCTGACCTCGATAAAGCTGTTTTTAAAAAAATGGAAAAAACCAAAACAATAGGAGGGTAAACGCATGGCAGAAGGACGGGCAGCCCGATCCCCGGGGCCTCCCTGGACGACTCTGGGCCGTGGCCTCCCCAAACCGAGGCCAGACCCCAGCATGCTGCTGACCACAGTGACCGTTGGAGCGAGCAAGGTGTTTTTGCCGGTCAGACAGCTGCGCCGTCTGTTAGCACCTGACGCAGCTCAGCGGGCTGTGCAGCGAGTGCTTGTGTGTCTTTCTATGGAAAACAGCGTGTACGCATGGCCACCCATGTCCAACACGGCCAGGAAGAAGACAGGCGGCCCGTGGGGTCTGCCCGTAGGACCTTGTGCATTCTTTGGGGTGGGGGCGGGGGCATTCATGATGGAGCATGCCCACTGTGACATGAGATGCAAAGGGGAAAAAGGCTTGAAAGCCCCCAGAATCCCCCATGGCAGACTCAAACCTCTGCCACGGTAATAAAAAGAAAAAAGAAGCCTATCTCCTTTGCTATGTGTTAAACAACAGCTACTGTTGCTGTTCAAACAATTCTGGGGCCTCTTCTTGGGGAACAGAAATACTCTCCCTTACCTGGAATCCTGGTTATTCCCAGGGGTTTGGAGCCTTCCTGGTGAAGTTATAATTGCCTACTATAAATACCCAATGCATATTCAACCCTCTGTGAGGCAGCACTTGACATTTCTGGAATCTTCAGCTCTAGTGGACCTGTGAAGCATGAACAGGGGGCTAGAAACGGAGGCTGCTGGGTGAATTATCCCAGGACTTCACTGTGGCCAAGCTTTGGATAAAGGTGTTGGTAGTTAATTAATCTCCCCCTTCCTTTCGCTGGAAGCCGTGGGGACTTTGTGGCAGAGAAGAGATGATTTCATTTTCAATTTAAATTTAACAATTTAAATCTCCCCCAAGGCCTCTCACACAAAAAGATAACTTTCTGTTTTAATGATTCTACATCTGATATGTTACAAGACAGTGAAATTCTGAGAAGTCCTGTCCTTGCTTGAAGGCCAGCAAACTGAGGACATGGGAACTCACACCAGCCCCGATGGAAGGCGCTAGAAGGAGGTTCACCCAACAACTCCTGCCAACGTCTCAGGAAAAGCAACTGAATGATCAATAATTCTGATTAGGCCCAACCTCCAAAGTGAGCTGAGGGCAGGAAGGATGCTGACCTACCGATTAAATCCCACTGGTTTCCTAGAAAGTGTCATGTAGAATGTTCTCTTTGATTTGCTGATCAGCCGCAACAACGAGCAGTAAAAGACGGAGGCTGTCTCACGCATATTCTGTGAAATATGCACAACTTTACAGCAGCGTTTTGCTGGGCAGGGTCCGGGCAACAAGCGCATGTTGAAAACAAGCATGTCCTAACACCCTGGGAAGAAGGTGCTGTTGCTAGAGCAGACCCAAAGTCAGGGCTTTCTTGCCAACCTCTTTTTGACAGATACCTAAAGGCAAGCTTCAGGAGTAGTTTTGAAAGTTCTCTTTCCAAATATTGGCAGTTGTCGAGTGCTGCCACCGGAGTGAGCCGCAGGGCCCTCGCTGCCCAAGCAATGCGAGCTAGGTCCCGAGAACACAAGTGACTTGCTTTCTACGCTTCAAGTTTTAAACTTGCAGAAACCAAAGTGGGAGGCAGGGTTACTGGTTCAACAGCTCAACTAGGCTTACTCTACCTAAGAGAGTCAGAGCTGCAGTCACCACCGTGCTCAGCCATCATCCGTGAAAGTAGCTGCCAGTGTCTCTTCAGGTTGCTTGCTGTAACTGCTTCCCAACTGCCCCACGGTTTCTTTTTGTACCCAGATTTTCTCTTGAAAAAGTCAATTTTTTTCCATGAACTTGAGACCTATGTTTTCTTTAAGTTTTAGGGTGAAAGACTTTTGGACGAGAGGAGACCGAGTCTCTGGTCCTAAAGGCACGTTGGGGTGTGTCTGATGCCTCGGTGGAGACTGCAGAGCTGCCACTGGTCTGGAGCTGCGCTGGAGAACATGTGGCTCACCCGGGCCTGTCCAGTGCGACCGCAGCGCACCACACTCCTCCTGGGCAGGCCCCAGGGCCGCGGCCCCCTCCTGGTCCGTCCCTCCCCTAGACCAACTCCCCCGCCCGTCTGCCCGGCCCCCGGGCTGCCGGCCCGCTGCCGCTCCCCTCTAGCTCACTGTCTGCCCTCTGCCCCGGTTCTTCCAGCAGGTGCCCTCTCTACCTGCTGCCCTTCTGCCCACTGGCTTCTCTGGGCCTCGTCAGTGGGTCTTTGACACAGCCAGCTCCAGTCTACAAGCCTCAAGACAGTTTCAGAGCCACATTCCTCAAAGAATGACACTTTGCTGTGTGAGTGGATCATGTCGAGACCAGGTAACTGCGGCCTGCGATTCTGCGATTCAAGTCTGCCTTATTAGATCATAAGCCAATCCGCTGGGACCTGGCTGGGTCACACGGCAGCCCTGCCTCAACCTCTGTGCCCAGTTATTTTGGCGGTCATCTTTGTTTTGCTCATACAGAGAGCCCATTGGTTCCGACGTGGTGTAGAGCAAAGAGCACTGGACCAGGAGTCAGACCTGAGTTCCAGGCCAGCTGAACACAGGTGCTGGCCACTACGCGGCTCTGCTGGGAGAATGAACAGAAGGACCTGGAAGTGCTCTCTGCATGGGGGCATTTTGTGAAGCATTATAGAATTGACCAAGCCAGAGCAATCTTCTGAATGCCATTGTAGATGCCTTTCATGGGGCGGGGGTGGATAAATTTTCATAATCTCGGGAAGAACCTGATGGAGAGATGACCTAGAGTGCAGACTTTTCTCCGAGAAACCTGGAGAAAAGAGTGCCGCCGTAGAGCAGGCACGTCTGCACTCGGTGACGCGGCAGAGCACCTCGCGCCGAGCCTGAGTACACTCAGCGTGCCTGCTGACGCTGCCCGCGTGCTTTCCAGAGAGGTGTGTGGTGCCAGGACCAGCCGCGGTTCTCTGGAGAGAAGAAACATGGCTTTAAGCAACCATTTCTACTGGTTCCGTGAACTTTGTCCACAGCTAGTTTCACAGCAAACAGTCAGCATCACCCTCTTCTGAGAAATGAGCATAAATTGTGAGAAAGGCAGTGCATGAAGAGAGCCAGGAAACAGCACAGGGCTATCAGATAGCAAGTGCATGGATCCGAGTGAAAGGTGACAAGGCAGAGGTCGGTGACATCGTAAGAAATACGGAGCTGTGTTTAAAAATCCCAGCCACAAGAAGGCATCTGCAGCCGGAGAAGTGGGGCTGGGCTCTGGCTGCAGAGGGAACCCCGGAGGAGACCCTGGAACAGGCTTTTCTGCGCACAGAGCAGCCTGAGCCCTCGGCAGACCCGTGGGCTTGGCTGGGCGGGCCCTGGCCCAGGGCTGTGGGCACAGTGGGGTCACTAGTAGTTTTGACTGATCAACTTACATGCAGAGAAGATGTAGACATGTCAGCAGAATTATATTTTTGGCTTGAGAAGCAAAACAAAACAAGATTCAGGTGCTGGTGGTGGTGGTGGTGCCTCTGCGTCGCTTCAGTCGTGTCCGACTCTGTGCGACCCCATAGACGGCAGCCCACCAGGCTCCCCCGTCCGTGGGATTTCCCAGACAAGAGTACTGGAGTGGGGTGCCATTGCCTTTTTGTGAGGCCTTGATAAAAAAGAGGCTGAAATTCAGTTCTCAAAACATTTGACTATTGTGCATTTATTTCTTAAAGAAAAGGCTCAGAAACGAATGATGTGGGCACATGGTGGGCTTGACTCCCGCAGTTCCCACGGCACTAGCTGCATGCAGACCAGGCCCGGAGCACAGTCCTCGGCTTGGGCGGGCGGGCAGGGGCAGCGGGTCCTGTCCTCTGATGACGGCTCAGCCCACACTCCAGGAGCGTCGCAAAGCACAGATTGTGCCCTGGGGTTTGGGGACAAGCGGGGCCAGAGCTGGGGCCTGGGGGCTTCCTGGCCCAAGGAGCACCCAAGGGGGATTTCAGGGTGGGGAGGGGGTGCACTCAAGCTCCTGCTATGGGCCAGGCCCTGCCCCCAGGAGCTGAGGGTCCTCTGGCCTAGGCTGTACCTCTGCCTTAGAAATGCAAGGGACAAGGATTTACCAAGCAGCATAGGAGTCTCTACTCTGCATCTTATAAGGTCCTATAATGGAAAATGAATTTTTGAATCATCTGTATATAAAGTGGACCCACTTTGCTGCACATCTGAAACCAGCACAATATTGTCAGTCAACCAGAGCTCAATAAAAACAGAGATGCATTTGGTGATCTCTGACAAAGAGGAAAGGCATGCTTTCAAAATTTTTAAAAAGATATTTATTTTTATTTCTGGATCACCAGGGAAGTCCCAGGAAAGGCACCCGTTGTGGCTGGTTTTTATCAAAGCCTCACAAACACTTAGATTAGGTTCAACAGCAAACAGAGGGGCTTTGTGATTTTTGCAGTAGAGGAGATAGGAAGTTGTATGTATGTAGAATGATTATATATCTGAGTCTCTGAAATGCACTGGGAGAGGTGGCAATCTGAAGGTGCACTGATAGCAGAGAGAGGTCCTTCAGCCTCCGTTCACCTCCTGTGAAACGAACGTGTTTATACCTGAGCCTCTTGTGAAACGAACGTGTTTGTACCTGAGCCTCTTGTGAAACGAACGTGTTTGCACCTGGGCCTCTTGTGAAACGAACGTGTTTGTACCTGGGCCTCTTGTGAAACGAACGTGTTTGCACCTGAGCCTCTTGTGAAATGCATGTTTTTGTACCTGGGTCTCGTGTGAAAGTACGTGTTTGTACTTGAGCCTCTTGTGAAACATATGTGTTGTACTTGAGTCTCTTGTGAAATGAATGTTTTTATACTTGAGCCTCTTGTGAAACGTACATTTTTGTACTTGAGCCTCTTGTGAAATGCACGTTTTTGTACCTGAATCTCTTGTGAAATGCGCGTTTTTGCACCCAGTCTCTGAGTGGAAGGGACGCCACAGGAGAACGCTGCGCAGGACGCAGAGAGCTTTCTCTCCAGGGCCCCCAGAGAGCAGTAGCACACTGCAACTGTCTTTGAAGAAAGGGCTGGAAAAAATAGACATGGGAGAAGTCAGAGACTGTTCAGTCTTTTCACTGGAGCCTCTACAGAGAGTGAAATGGAAGCACGTTGGCCACGCCCCAGTTATCAGGAAATATGAAAAAGACAGGTCAGAATGGGACTGGCCCCCCGACACAGGCCGCAGTAACACTGACAGTCTCAGGGCCTCGGATCCCTAATACAGCACGACCAGGAGTCTCCACGTGGCAGCAGCGGCCGCGAAATGAAACAGAGAAGAGTGCGGGACAGAAGAGGGACGTGCGGTGAGAGCCTTCTTATTGGATTTCACATTTATCACCATGCCAGTAAGTAAACGGGAACAAAATTAAAATAAGCGTCACAGTAAAAAGGATAGAAAAAGTCATGGACTTTCAGTTGCCATAAAAATATATTTTGAAAAATGGGAAATGCATATATATCTCTGTGTTGGTCTGTCACATTGAGTAATTACAATTTGCTTTAAAGCCTTAACTTTTGCAAATTTGTAGATAATTGTGTCAAAGCTAAATTTCTCTTCATGTCAGATTCTCAGCCTATCTTTACTCATCATTGATCACAGACCACTTGTGCTTTAATTTTGAAATTTTTCTTTCATGTTAAGTAACAAATACGAAAAGTGTTAAAAGGATAAGATTGGGAGAGATTCATAGAAATCCCATTTGATGTCAAACTCCATTAACAGCAAGTCCATAGTTCTCTCCTGGAGGCTCAGACAGTAAAGAATCCACCTGCAGTGTGGGAGACCTGGGTGCGATTCCTGGATCGGGAAGATCCTCTGGAGGAAGACATGGCAACCCGCTCTAGTATTCTTGCCTGGAGAATCCTATGGGCAGCAGAGCCCGGTGGGCTACAGTCCAAAAGGTCACAAAGAGTCGGACACGACTGAGCACAGCAGCTACTATGCTTCTTCGGGACCAGTTCTGGCAGCTTTCAAATGCCTCCCAGTCCCAATGTTGTTTAGGTAGGTAACTGTACAGAGGGGCTGCCCTTGATTATTTCAGATCTACTCTGCATGTTAGGGACCAAATTCCCCCATGGGGCTCAGATCCCAAGTCTTTCTGAATGTGAAGTGTTAGTGGCTCGGACATGCCTGACTCTTTGCGACCCCGTGGACTGTAGCCCACCAGGCTCCTCTGTCCATGGGACTCTGCAGGCAAGAACACTGGAGTGGGCTGCCTGCCCTCCTCCAGGGGATCTTCCCCACCCAGGAACTGAACGCAGGTCTCCCACATTGCAGGCAGATTCCTTAGTGTCCGAGCCACCAGGGAAGCCATGTTCTGAATTTACTGAAAAAGAAAAGCACAAAACTAAGACTAGCTTATTCTCTCTGTGCGCTGCTGTCTGTTAGCTGGAAGCTCTCCATGCTCACGTCCATGTAGAAGACATCGTCAATTAAAGGACATGTATTTAAAACGACCATGTCTGAGGTTGCATTGTATTGTTAAAGCTGCAGCACGCACAGTGGTTACTGAGACTTAGATCACCCAGAGAAATTTGGGAGGAGGAGTGTTTTAGGAGTGTTGCGTGGTTTAGGACTGCTGGCTCTCGGCGGTAACGGAGACAGATGAACCGTGCTGTGCATCACCACGAGACGCGCCAGCAGCGCGCTGCAGCCGGTGTGTCTGCCCTCCAGCAGGAGCGGCAAGAGCGGCGGGGTTGCGGCCAGGGCACAAGGACCGCGGCTCCCGAGCCCCAGTGCTGGGGGTGGGTCGGGCACCCGGTGACCACGCAGCCCGAAAGCTCCAGGACTGGAGTCTGGAGTTCCGGTGAGGAGTCCCGGCAGCCCTGACGGGCACTCACTTTGTGCAGAAGTTCCTCTGAGGGTCACACCTCAGCACCAGGTGACCCCAGGGTGCCCCATGCTCTCTCCTGGGCTCTCTCCCACCTGAACCTCTGCAGCCCGACAGCCCTCTATTTGCAGGGGCTGCCCCACCAGTCACTTCTGGCACCTGACGCTTTCTGCTCTGGGGAAGCACACCAGCCCTGCCCGCCGCCATGTCAAGGTACCAGGGACCTGCCTGTGCCCGCCACCTTGCCTGGTGGATTGGTTTTTGGGAAGGGCCTGTGGGCATCCCATGGGACACCCACCCCCACAACAGCTCTTGTCCCTGCCTCCAGCCCACCCTGGCTGCGAGTCACAGCCTCCACACGTCTGCCTCCAGGTGGCCCAGCCATGCCCGCGGCCCTTTCCCCCACCCCCACCCCACAGGCTCGTCACTGCCCCTCCCCGGCTTCCATCCGCAGCCAGCATGCCCTGCACTGGGGGACCTCTTGCCCTGCACTTGTGCTTCTAGGCGTGCTTGTCCACAGAACATTTTGACTGCCTCCTGTCCCCAATCAGCCAAAAAGCCTCTGAAGGCTGGGCTACCAAGCCACACTCCTCCCCTCCCACAGGCAGTCCCAGGCGCCTGCACAGTGGGCACCGGGGCCTGACCGAGGCCCTGCCCCACCTTCACGGGGCAGGGCACGGTTCCCAGCAGATATCAGATGACTCCTGACCCCGCTGGCCTTCCCTCGGAGGGGGTCATTCGTCCAGGTGAGCCGCGGGAAAGTACAGGTCAGGGCCCCACCAGGAGGCATGGATGCTTCAGGGACAGTTTCTAAAGATGAGGGCGCTGAGTCACAGGCCGGTTCCCGACACCACACGCAGGGCATGCGGGTGACTGGGCTCCTCTCTCTGGGACCCACTTTCAGCACCAGCTGCCCACACTTACACTTCTTGGAAGCCGGGGGCGCGTCCTCCGTCCTGTCACGGGGTCTCTGCCCCTCCCCTATGGAGGGCCCGGCCTGGGGGGACAGAGTCTGGCCCACAGTGAGCAGGACGCCCGCCAGGCGGCTGCGCTTTGGGTTTGGGAGTCAGGACGGGATGCAGCCCTCCGTACTTCTGGACACCACAGGTCTCACCAGGTGCTGGCTGCTCCCCATACGGCCTCCTAAGAGCACGCCAGCAAGGACGCCTGCGCCTCCAGGGACGCTGGTGTTCAGAAGGGAGACGACATTGGAGCGGCTGGTCAGGCTGCAGGGCTCCAGGCTCACACGGCCACTTTCTGACCTGAGACTGGGCTACACTCAAGTCCTCTAGAATCTGGCCTCTTCCCCCAACACTGGAGATAATAGTATAATCCATGTGACGAGACTGCTGAGGGGTGACTTCAGGGAAGCATCACACACAAAGTGCTCAGTGACCGCTGACCATCCAGAGGCTGGCCACGCTGGCCTCCAGACGGGAGGCGGGGTGCACAGGGGTCCCTAGGGCAGCAGGGTGCCGGCCAGCCCCACTCCAGCTCTCCCGGGCTTCCTTCACGCCAGTCTCCCCATGGAGAGGCTCTCCATGGGAGGGAGCTGCCTCCTCGGGGCTCCCCAGGTGTTCCAGAGACTCCAGGACCCCGCCGGCCGCTTGGTTTCCAGCCCATGCCACACTCTCCCTGCCCCGCACCGCTGCCACCCCGACCACACATCAGGACCCGCAGCTCCTAGCTCCCAGCGGTGGACGAGGCAGGAGGGGATGCTGTGCCATGGGAAGCCAGACGGCCCCTGCGCCCCCGAGACGGAGTTGGCCTCACGCCTTCCTGCCTGCTGGCCTGTCACGGCTGCTGCGTGCTGCACACGCAGCGGGGGAACGGAACATCCCGCAGGAGGGGCCTCTCTGGACGCCCTTCTGAGGCAGCTGGGTGCCTGCGGCCTCTTGCTGTGAAGGGCGCACCCTTTGCAAAGCAGAAGGTGGCATTTCTCTGGGGCGCACGTGGAGGCCTCTTGATTCTTATGCTCTAAACAGGCTGCCATCAGTACCCCGGGGAAACCCAGAGTGACTGGCAGAGGGCGGAGCAGGCCCACTCGCTAGGGAGCCTGGTTCCTTTTTTTGCTAGTCTTGCCGCGTCCGGTGGGGAGTGGACTCCGAGGGAAGCGCACAGCTGTGTGTACAGAGTGCCTGAGCTGGGTGCCTGCCTGGGTCCAGCTCACCAACCGCACCTGGCGTGACCCGCACTATCTCCAGAAACCATCCTGCCACCCTGGAGGGGCTGCTCCCCCGATTCAGCCCCGCGCCGTGTCCGGGTCTCCTAAACAGGCCTGGTACAAAGGATGCCGTCAGGCCCCGTCCATGCACGGGCAGCCTGGCTCCCTCGCCAGTTGACGCCACCCTTCACATCCTCTCAAACTGAACCAGAGGCTTCAGGAAAGGGAACTGCAGAAGGCTATCTCCTCGTAATCGACCTCACCTGGAGCCAAAATACTCCAGGCCTGCAGGTGTTCAGCCGTGGATGGCGAGCCCAGCCCAGCCCTGCAGCCCTTGTCAAGGTGGGGGCCTCGGGGGTGGGAGAGAATGCTAACCTCGCTCTTGGCCGAACCGTTACAGCCCGTCACTGCAGCTGGGAGGAAACGAGAGGGCAAACATGCCCCTGAAATGCAGCCGGCATCCCTGAATTCAAGCCCAAGGGGACCCCAGTACATCCTCAGAAGGGACAGCAAACGTTCTCAAGCCTCAGGGACAAGTCAGAGACCGCTGCTTTTTTTTCTCCCTTCCTCTGGGCAATGAAAAGGAAAGGGAAGAGGAACTTCCCTCTGAGGTCTTGGTGACTTCTTGTTAAGTACGTCTATAAATACAGGCATGTTGAAAGCACATTCTTGATAAAATTATTAATAACTCAGTGTCGGCAGGGAAGGGTCGCCTAACGTGGGATCACAGGATTTTGTGTCTGAGTGTTTCCCTATTTCAAAACTAGATGCTGGTGTGCAGGGCGGCAGGTCATGAACAGCTCTGATCTCCCCTTGCTGCCCGAGCCACCTGGGCTCGACATGCCCCTTGGCTTTGCGCATGTGACGCCCCTGAAGGCTGAGGAGTCTTCTAAACTTTAACAGCAAGACACAGCAGTGCATAGACACTGGGGTTCAAGGGCTGTCTCTAAGCAGCAGCAATAGGAGCAGCCCCACAAGAGGGAAGTCGGGTCCCTGCTGGGGAGCCAGCCTGCCATGAATAATAAAGCCCCGCAGGAACCGCCGCCAGGGAGAAGCCTGATGAACAAAGGCTAAAAAGGCCCCCGAGAGCCAGTGTGGGCAGAGGGGCACACACCGGGGTGGCTGCCGGGGGCCAGACAGAGACCTCTGCAGCTGGAGGCTGCACAGCATCCTGGGCGCTACGGCAACAGCATCTGTCAGGACCACCACCCCCGCGCCCAGATCCCAGCCCCACATCAGGAGGGCAGGGTGATGCCTCAGGACCAGTTCACAAGACACTTTCCTCTTTTTCTCAGCTTTATTGAGATATATTTAACTTAGAGCATTGTGTCCGTTAAGGTGTACAGCACACTGGCTCCCAAAAACCCGGTAATGAAAGACAACCTGTTTAGGGGGTAAAATTAGTCTTTATTAATCCTGTATTTTCTCTTTCACAATAAATTAATAAATTGGATATCTAAATTGGATGTTAATCATCACAAGTCTAGTTCCTGGGAGTCAGTTCTGGGTTCATGGACAGACTTGAGCACCTTGTCTGCAAAGCTGGGTCCCAGCGGGGGCAGCCCTGCCGACCCCTCATGCCGGCAGCCCCGTTCAGTCTGCCCTCAACGCGGTAGAGCCCACTGCGGAAGAGGCCGACCGAGAGCCAGCGTCAGGGAGCAAGCCCTTGGGGGCCCAGCCCCTGAGCAGCTGCCCACCCTCAGCCTTCCTAAGCCCCCTCGCTCCCTTGGGCCTGCTCATCTCCACCCACAGCCCCGCCCGGGGCTGCGATGGCCACCTGGACAGCTGTGATGGTGGTGCCCCCACCGTGGCCTGGCCACCCTCCCCCACACCCATCACAGTGCCTGCTCACCCAGATGCCTGGCAAGCCCCCCACCGCATCCGCAGGATGGCGTCCACACGCTCGCAAGGCTCCATGCTGGGACCAGCCCTGCAGCTCCAGGGCTAGTTGAGCCAACCAGTAGCTATACGGCAGCAGCAAGCAGTCGGAGAGCCTGGGCCTGCGCCTGCAGCTCCGTCTGCCCCCCTCACCGCCGCGCATGCCCCACTCGCCCCGGTCACACAGCGGCTGTGCCCTCTCTCCTGCATTTGTGCTGGCCCCACCAGACTCCCCTCCCCTGAGCAGCAACTCCCGCTCCTGGGCTTCAGCCTCCGTCTCAGGACGCGACCCTCACACCGCACTGGGATGGCCTGTTTTCTCCCCAAAAGTAGCACCAGGAGCACCCACACTAGTGCTCATGGCCAATTTCCCAACTGTCAGCACCACCAACCAGCGTTTCTGAGACTCAGGGCGGGTCTGCGTCCTGTCTGGGTCCCAGAGCGCCTACTGGGATGAACAAGCATTTCTCAAGCGAACCAGAAAGTGACTGAACAAAGAGAAGTCGCGCAGGTCTCCTCCACCATCGGCCACAATTCCAAGACCAGGCTGGACAGACCTGCGTTTGGAGGAAATCACAGAAGAGAGAGCCTAAGGAAGCTGCCAGGGCCACGACCTGCTCCGCCTCGAGGCAGGTGGGTCACCTTCCCCTTCCGTGTAAACTAAACACCTGTCTGGGCTTCAACGGAGAAGGGCCTTTACCTCTAACATTTAAGTGTGGTCAACACCATCCCAGTGGAATTGTCCATGAGCTTTGGGCGAGGACAGGAATTGCCTACCACCCACCACGCCCCAAACCACCCCCGAGAGGCTGGGGGAGCAGGCAGGAACCTGTGCTCAGAGTGAACAAGGGCTGCCAGCTCCCCTGGGCCCTGGGCCAGCCTTACAAGCCCCTGAGACCGAGGGTCGGCGTACTGCTCCCTCCTCCCACTCACCCTGACACTGACTGGGGACCAGAAGCCCAGGCTCAGGCAAAGCGCACTAAGATCTGTAGTTTCTGGTGAGTCCCGTGGCCTCTCTGAGCCTTGACTGAATGAAGTGTCTGCTCTGTGGTTTACGAGCTTCGCGGGGCAGTGTGCGACCCGCCGAGCACCAGTCGCCGGGTGGCTGTCGTTGGTGCCACGAGCAGTGAGGTCCCCACAGGAGCCTTCCCGCTGCTGTCTCCTCATGCCCTGTGCTCAGCCCAGATCTTCCGAGGCTCTGCCCCTGCCCTTACCCACAGGCGGGTCCCCTCAGGCCTCGAGGCCCAGCAGCTACACATGGACTACTTGTGCATCCCCCAGGCAGGCCTGCTGAGTCAGAATTAGCATTTTAACATCCATCATCCCACACCTATCAGGCCTGCTCCAGCACGGTGTGCTCTGAGCCCGTGGCAGGAGCGGGTTGGCATTGGACACTCAGGGCACGGGCCAAGCCTCCCTCAGCCAACGAGCCCTTGACTCCCTCCATTTAGCCAAACCTCTCCTTTAAGCAAAAATCACATTTCCCTCCCCCCTCACCCAACCCCTGCACCCCCCACCCCCCGC
>SJYW01002002.1:138875-178648 GCA_006410735.1 Raphicerus campestris | reverse complement strand
TGAGAAAACACTGGGCAACTGTCTTAAGCTGCTGTCCACACCAGTTACATTCTTGGATTGAAGCCGAGCTTGGAATGAGGAGAAGTCCCTGGGGAGCCTGGCGCACCCTTCTCCGCTCACAGGGCACCCACTATCTCAGGGAAGGGAGTTCTCATCTCCTGTTGTCAGTACACCTCCTTCTGGAGGAGGGCAGTGGGCTTAGAATGCAGCAGGGCAGCCCCCGAACCCGCCGGGTGGCGCCCGTGGCAGGAGCATGTGGGCGCTGAGGATGGGGAGGTGCCTGGGGCCGTACAGCCCACAAGACAGTCTGGAGGAGCAGGGTGCGCCCGGCAGGGCCCTGAGACAGCCTGGGGGCAGCACAGCTTCCGGCAAAGAAGGAATTAGGCCAAAATCTTTCTCTTGTCAGAGAGGGTGCATAGCTCCAACGTGGAGCAAGGCAAGTGCACGCTCACAAGTCGCCTCTGGACACCTAAACTGGACTCTGGTTGCTCGTCTTCTGGCAGCACCTGAACTCTGGCCATGTTTCAGGTGCCTTATGTTCTTCTGAGAAAGGGCCAGGACTTCAGAATGCCTGGGGCAGCTGTGGAGAAAGAATGCCACAGGTGACAAGCATTGAAACAGCATTTCAGGTGCAAGAATGCATCCGGGCATTCATACTATGTAGGCACTGAAGCATTCACACTGACTCCTAAACACTCCTGTTCACATATTCACATTCCTTTTTGGTTTAAGGAAAAAATTACTTTAGAGCAAACTGTCTCGGCTATTGGTGGGGAACTCGCAGCCAGGCCTCCCTTCCCCACTGTCCAGCTGGGGTTTGCACACGTGTGGGGCCCCCAGGGCTTCATCTGGGCCGGTTCTCTGCACACGTGTGGGGCCCCGGGGTTCATCTGGGCCTGCCCTCTGCACACGTGTGGGGCCCCACGGTCTCACTGGGCCTGCCCTCTGCATACACATGGAGCCCAGGGCTTCATCTGGGCCCATTCTCTGCACACGTGTGGGGCCCAGGGGTTCATCTGGGCCCACCCTCTGTACACATGTGGGGCCCCAGGGTCTTACTGGGCCCGCCCTCTGCATACACATGGAGCCCAGGGCTTCATCTGGGCCCATTCTCTGCACACGTGTGGGGCCCAGGGGTTCATCTGGGCCTGCCCTCTGCACACGTGTGGGGCCCCACGGTCTCACTGGGCCTGCCCTCTGCACGTGTGGGGCCCAGGAGTTCATCTGGGCCCACCCTTTGAAGGCAGGGAAAGCTATTCTTCCTCAGGGTTCCTTCCGTGGTGGGGTTCAGAGAAAGCTTTATAGGGAGAGGCCGAGCATGTTTTCTCGCATAGCTCTGAGTGCTTAAACCACGTGGGTTGACACAAAGGCCCACACCCAAGGCCACACTGTGGGTCTCACCCAGCACAGCCCGACGTCAGAGTCACCCACCACCAGGCACTCCCAAAGCCCAAGTCAGAAGCTTCGAGCAGCCCAGAGATGCGCTCCTCTCCCTCTGGCTTCCAAAGCAACTGTGACCACACGCTTCCAGCACAAGGCTGCAGAGACAACTGGAAAATGAGAAGCAGCTTTTCAGAAACCATTTAATGAGGTAGCTGAGATCATCTCACATCCACGGCAGACAGAGGTGCTTAATGAGTTTACAGGCATTTAAACATATTCGTAAATGCAAACTGTGACCATGCCTGATAGCTACTCTTTCTTCCCCAGTCCCAAAGGTGCATGCATGCCTCGCGAAGAGGCCCAGGAAGAGCGGCAGCAGGCCAGGAGGGAGGAGCTGGACGAGAGCTGAGGGCGGGCGTCTGGGGTGCTCCCCATGTCACACCAGCGCAGGTGGACAGAGCCAAACGGGACTCTGAGAAGGGCAGGGCTGACGAGATGGGGGCTTACTCACCCCTCCACACCCCAGCACTACCCTCAGGAGACTGCCCCCACGCCGCAGTGGCTGAGGGACGAGCATGGTGAGAGAGCCCTCACCTCTCCTCGCTGGCCCAGGATATTCTGGAGAAGAGCTTCTCCACAGTCACCTCCCAACACCACCCAGGGGGCCTCAGACGAGGAAAGGCCACGAGATCAGTCTGGGCAGTGTGGCCTTCATGATGATACCCCAACACGCACACCCCTGTGTCACACACATCCATGTATACACCCCCGTGTGCACACACCCACACCTGTGTGCAAATGTGCCTGTCACACCCATACCACACCCATCTTACACACATATCCCACACCTGTGTACACACACACCTGTCACACACACCCCTGTCTCACACACACCCCGGTTCGCCCGTGGGCATGACAGTCAGCAGAGTCTGGCAGCACAGAAGCTGGGGGGGCGGCTGGGGGCTCTCCAGAGGAGCCTGGATCCACCGGACACCCCCTTAGGTCCTCAGGCCAGGCAGCGACGAGAAGCCGGCGGAAGGCGTCCGTGGCGCCGGCTACGTTTCCGGGGAGTAGCTGCTGTAGGCCAGCGGGGGCGGGCCCAGCAGGCCGGCCCAGCGCCGCGCGCCCGGCGGGGGCTCCGCGCGCCCCTGCTCCTTGTATTTACCCAGAATGCTCCTGGCCTCCTCAGCGTCCCGCAGCGGGCTCTCGCCATACTCGTCCCTCAGCCACTGGCGGAACTGGGGAGACAGCGCGGCGTCACACGGCGGGCCCGGGCCCCGCGCCCTCCTGGGCCGGACCCCCACGCCCTCCTGGGCCCATCCAGCGCCCTCCCGGGCCGGACCCCCGCGCCCTCACCAGCCCGGACCCCGCGCCCTCCTGGGCCCATCCAGCGCCCTCCTGGGCCGGACCCCCACCTCCTCACGCGCCCTCACTCAGCGGTGCAGGGCCCTCACGTGGCCTCAGTCAGCTCTGAGGCGGCCATTGGGTGCCAAGTGACAGAATGACTTCTTCCAAGTTTTGGCCCGAGGACGTGAAAGCTAGCCTGGTCAAGATGACAGCGCTCGACCCCCAGGCAGAGAAGCAGAAGCTAACCTCCCGTCTGTGGAAGGCGGGGCGGCCGCGAGAGGCTGGAGGGAGCCGGTGAGCCATCCGGCCTGGGGGCGAACGTGCAGCGCAGTTACCTGGTGGACCTGGAGCTCCTCGAACTCCTGCAGCTGCCTCTGGAAGCCCAGGTTGGGGTTGGCACATGACCTGCCTGCGCGCACTGTGTGCAGGGCATCCTCCCAGCCAAAGTCGGTGACCGTCATGATGTAGGCGACCACCAGGGTCACGCTCCTGGAGACACCCGCCAGGCTGCAAGTTGAGAGCCACACAATATGGCAAGGGGCGGTCAGCGGACTCATTTGGGAAACTGCTTGTCCTTGGTTATGAGTGGACAGCTAGCCAGTGCGTCCTCGGGAATCACTCAGAAGCACACCAGCTCTCTCTGCTTTACCACACTAGGGCCTCGGGCACTCCTCACCCGCGCGGCCTGTCTCAGTCAGCTGTCTACTGGCTATGGCTCCAGACACTTCGTGTCATGATTCTTTTTCTCCTGACCTCCCCTTCAGATAGTCCCCGCTCCCTGGGCAGAAAAGGAGCAAAAGGACATCTGGGAACTTGAAGGGTCCAGGAGCCCAGAAATAAGTCAGTTATAACCTCAGCCATTCAGACAGCTTCACACTTTTAAAGTCTGATTTTCTTAGGTACCTCTTCCCTGGTGGCTCAGAGTAAAGAATCTGTCTGCAATGGAAGAGACCTGGGTTTGATCCCTGGGTTGGGAAGATCCCCTAGAGGAAGAAAGGGTAACCCACTTCAATATTCTTGCCTGGAAAATCCCATGGACAGAGGAGCCTTGTGGGCAACAGTTCATGAGATCGCAGAGTGGGACATGACTGAGTGACTAACACTTTCTTAGGTACATAATGGTTATCACTTAAAAAACTCATTAAATACAAACGCCCTTACCCAACATTCTCTGATCTCCTCCACAGACCCAAGCAGAGTACCCGCGTGGCACACTCCACGTGCTCTGGGGGGTGGGGTGGGGACGCTCTGCAGGTGATAATGGCCAGTTTTCTCCAGCAGGCTGAATAAGGGGACCAATTTTAAATGTGCATGCAAATTAAGGCGGTCACAGAGAGGTTGTGCTACGTCAGACTTGGAGTGCTCAGCAACGGTTTAAGATGGGGAAGTTCAGCAAATTTCTCATTTTTAGAAAAGCTTATCTTCAGATTGACACAACCAAATGAAACATGAATTCCTAGAATATCAGCNTGGTTATGAGTGGACAGCTAGCCAGTGCGTCCTCGGGAATCACTCAGAAGCACACCAGCTCTCTCTGCTTTACCACACTAGGGCCTCGGGCACTCCTCACCCGCGCGGCCTGTCTCAGTCAGCTGTCTACTGGCTATGGCTCCAGACACTTCGTGTCATGATTCTTTTTCTCCTGACCTCCCCTTCAGATAGTCCCCGCTCCCTGGGCAGAAAAGGAGCAAAAGGACATCTGGGAACTTGAAGGGTCCAGGAGCCCAGAAATAAGTCAGTTATAACCTCAGCCATTCAGACAGCTTCACACTTTTAAAGTCTGATTTTCTTAGGTACCTCTTCCCTGGTGGCTCAGAGTAAAGAATCTGTCTGCAATGGAAGAGACCTGGGTTTGATCCCTGGGTTGGGAAGATCCCCTAGAGGAAGAAAGGGTAACCCACTTCAATATTCTTGCCTGGAAAATCCCATGGACAGAGGAGCCTTGTGGGCAACAGTTCATGAGATCGCAGAGTGGGACATGACTGAGTGACTAACACTTTCTTAGGTACATAATGGTTATCACTTAAAAAACTCATTAAATACAAACGCCCTTACCCAACATTCTCTGATCTCCTCCACAGACCCAAGCAGAGTACCCGCGTGGCACACTCCACGTGCTCTGGGGGGTGGGGTGGGGACGCTCTGCAGGTGATAATGGCCAGTTTTCTCCAGCAGGCTGAATAAGGGGACCAATTTTAAATGTGCATGCAAATTAAGGCGGTCACAGAGAGGTTGTGCTACGTCAGACTTGGAGTGCTCAGCAACGGTTTAAGATGGGGAAGTTCAGCAAATTTCTCATTTTTAGAAAAGCTTATCTTCAGATTGACACAACCAAATGAAACATGAATTCCTAGAATATCAGCCCTGCACTTATTCAAATATAAATAACAATAAAAACCACTCTCAAGTAGTGGTTCTTCCCTTGGGCTGTGTATCAGAAATACTGATAAATCTTTAAAAAAACACATCCTCTTGGGGTGCAGCTGGGGAGATGCTCACCCCCCAAAACAGCTCTGGCTGCACTTCAGAGTGCTGGAGCAAATGCAAGCGGACCTCACAAGCCTGCCCTCTGTGTTTATTACACATCCTGCTCTTCTTAAACGTAGAAGGAAAATCCACAGTTTCAAGTGCATAAAACTGCAGAACAACACTTAAAACAGGCAGTCTACCCAGTGCCCTCTGCCCGACTGGGGGTTCCATGAGGCTCCCCTGGTCCACACGGTGGGCCCCTCAGCCCTCCATGGGGTAGCAACACCCCCAGAGGTGGGCCGTGCGACTCCGCAGAGCCTTCTCCCCAACGGCAGCTTCCTTGGGGGAACTCAGATGACTGAGATTCCCTCGTGAACCCAGACTAGACCTCACTCAGGAGCAAGGGGGCCTGTTTGATCTCTGCTTTAATGACAGGAGGCTTCTGCCTCAGAACACCAGCCTCTGGTCCCCCAGATGTGTCACCATTACGAATATCAGCTTATGTCGTCACTGTTAGCCATGTCTTCGGCATAAGCGCTGGCAGTGACGCAATGAGGGCCCGCAGGCCCCTGAGTGCTTGGCTGTGCCAGGTGGGGGGCGCTGTCCTTGGGGTCTGCGGCCAGCAGCAGCCTTCGCCACAGAACGTGTACACAGATATATGTGTTTATACCACACACACGGTGTGTGAATGCAGGCAACAGCTGCATAGACCTGCTGAATTTTAAAAGTCTGTTCAGCGCTGCTTAGAGCCAAGTATAAGCTCCAAACACATAAAAGCCCCAGTCTGTAAATGGAGGAGAGATGGTTGTTCTGGTGAGACAGTAACGCAACGCTAACTCTCCAGCAAGAAACAGTGCTTTGAATGGCTACTGAGCAGAGCCAAGATCTGAAAGGACGTTGGGAGAGGCTGGAAAAGGGGCTCCTTTTTTCCAGTAACCTTGACAGTCCCTGCAAAAACCTAACTGAGAAAATGAAAATGCTAAGTGACAAGGAAGGAACACCTGTTTGGCTCTCTTTGCACAAAAACCAACCATGGCTGACACGCAGCCGGGGTGAAGTGGGTGGGTGCTGGACGTTCAGGGAGACCCTGAGCAGGGCAGAGCAGCCCCTTGCTGTCAGGCAGGGACACACGTACCAGTGAACCAGGCAGCCCTCGCCCTGGAGGCGGCACTCATGGATGAATTTAATACTTTCTTTGAAATGTCGCGTCCTGTGGGGAGGAAAAAAGAGAGAAGTGACATCTCTCTACTTTACTCAACGCATGAGGAAAAGAAAAACCTGCTGAGGTTTCTTGAAAAGGTCTTGAGTCCACAGGTCCAGATCCCAGTCACTGTCCAGGGCTTTGACTCTGACCTGCAGTGCTGAGGCTGGGAGGGGACGGCCCATCCACTGGGATTTTTGGGAGTTCTCTGCAAGGAAACCCTGAAACGTGTAGGGCCACATGGACATTGGGGGCAGGTCCGGCCCAGCCCCATAGTCAGTCTGGGCCCCTCCCACCCAGCAGGCCGGTGATCCCCACAGGGACCTGCTCACCACCCACCAGGTGCGGGAGGCATTCATCCAGTGTGGGCTCTCCAGTTCACGTCTGACCGACTGGGAGGAAGTCCTGACTGCCCGTCCTCCAGGCTAGGGCAGGAGAACTGCAGCCCCCGGGCCCGAGGGGTCTAACTGAACGTGTGTCGTGGAAATGCCACCTGCCTTCCCTTAGCCTCACTGGGAAGTGGGAACTGGGCTTCACAGGCCTGGACAGAGAAACGCACAGCAACGGGGCTTCACAGACTCTGAGGCCCCACGTGACCATGAGACTGGGATCTTTTCTCCTGACCCTTAGCTTTCAGGGCTTCCCTGGTGGCTCAGACGGTAAAGAATCTGCCTGCAATGCAGGAGACCCAGGTTCGATCCCTGGGTGGAGGAGATCCCCTGGAGAAGGAAATGGCAACCCACTCCAGTATTCTTGCCTGGAGAATCCTGTGGACAGAGGAGCCTGGTGGGCTACAATCCATGGGGTTGCAAGAGTCGAACATGTCTGAGCCACTTTCACTTTTCAGCAGCCCTCTTCTCCCGCCCTGGTTCACGCCCAGCAGTGTCATCCAGGCCGTGCGGTGGGTTGAGGAAAACTCTGAGGCGAACTACAGAGCCTGTGCTTTCCCAAGTCTCCTGCCTTGAAGTGGATTTTGCCCATGGACTGAAAGCACACCAGCTACTGAGCACTGAGCGTGCAGCAGGGACTCTGCTAAGCCTGGAGAGATTCAGAGAGGAGTAGAACGTGGTTCGCAGCCACACATAGGTCTGCGATTCCATGAAGGCTGAGCAGGTGAACAAACCTCAGAGGAACAGGGGATTCAGGTGGGGCACACAGACACAGCCAGGTGTGGACTGCAGAAGAAACTCAGCAAGCTGAGTGTCCTGGATGCGGGCAGCAGGCACAGAGGACTTTGGTGCAGACATCTCTCACATGGCCTGAGGCTACCATGTGTGGAGGGGCCAGGGTCCCAGCCACAGACTCCAGACTCTGAGAGGAGACCCAACTAGACCACAAGGCAAGGTGAGGTGAGGGGTGTTTCTGCTGACCTCCCTGGGCACACGCGCTTGCAGGGTGAGTGCACATGGCGACCTCGGGCACTAAAGCGCCACCCCTAAACTGACGTGGTGTAAGAGGAGACACTGCGGAGGTCCCGACGTGCAGAGGCCTCGGAGCAGGGGCTGGGCAGAGGGCAGGGAGGGGCGCGGCGGCCCAGGGACCAGGCTGCCCAGTGCTGAGCACAGCATCCAGGCTGGGGTTTGTCCATCCTGTATCTCAGGTAAAACCCGCCTTGAGCATGAGCTCTTCTGATGGCAAGTGCCGAGGCTGGGGGTGGGGGTGGGGGCTCATCCATCTGCACCCTCCCAGGCTGTCAGAAGCTCCCATCTTCTGAGCAGTTCCAGCCACAGAGAAGCAGAGAGGCTGGGACTGGGCTACAGGAGGGCTCCCTTCCTGACAAAAGGAGGGTCTCTGCCTTAGGCTTCCTGCAGGGCGCTGGGTGGCCAGCTGGTGCCCAAAGCTGCGCCAACTGCCCTGTGACTGCAGGTGACAGGCTTCAAGGTGCAATGGAGGCTCTGGGAGCTACTGCCCAGACCTGGAGCACTTGCCCTGTGCGTCTTGGGGAGGGAGCGAAGTAAATCAATGTCTTTATAACTTAGAACACTGTCCATCCTGCTATGTACAGCCAAGCGCCATCGACCTGACATCACCAAGTGCACAATTTAAGGACACTGAGCCTCTCCTGCGGCCGAGGAGTGGCTCCACTGACCATGGCCTCCCCTGCAGACAGGCCAGCAGACGAGCAGCTCTGACTGTAGGTCCACAGCCGGGCCGGGTGCCCAGACCCCAGGCCCATGCCTGCTGTGGCTGGCGGCTGAGGGCAGGTGCCTGTCTCTCAGGCCAGCCACGCTGCAGCACCAGGGTTCCCGAGAGGACTCGCCACACTGCAGCTCACGCTCTGTGGTCCTCCGTGGGCGGGATGGACCTCCTACCAGCAACGGGAGAGGGAGTCAGGAGATGAGACACAGTAGCCTGAGCTTGTGAAGGACACGGGTGACCTCAGAATATACCGTGAAGGCCACGCCAGGCCAGAGACTTGTCCTGTGGACTTGTCGGCCCTGTGAGGCCACTGACGTCCTGCACAGATGACAGCTGAGCCCCTTCCTGAACCCCTAGGGCGGGGGTGTGGTCAGCAGACTGACCTAAGCCCAGAACAAGTGTGCAAGGGACCCCAGACGAGGAAGCGAGAGGAGGGTCCCACCAGCCTTTCCTCCATCACCTCTGTCTGCATCAGGCGTCAAGTCCAGGAAAAGCCCACGTACAGCTCCTGCCCACCACCGTGTCGGAACGAGGGCAGGAGAGTCAGGATGCTGACGGAGGGCCTGCTCAGAGCCCCGCTGTGAAACCTGACTCNTACAGGAGGGCTCCCTTCCTGACAAAAGGAGGGTCTCTGCCTTAGGCTTCCTGCAGGGCGCTGGGTGGCCAGCTGGTGCCCAAAGCTGCGCCAACTGCCCTGTGACTGCAGGTGACAGGCTTCAAGGTGCAATGGAGGCTCTGGGAGCTACTGCCCAGACCTGGAGCACTTGCCCTGTGCGTCTTGGGGAGGGAGCGAAGTAAATCAATGTCTTTATAACTTAGAACACTGTCCATCCTGCTATGTACAGCCAAGCGCCATCGACCTGACATCACCAAGTGCACAATTTAAGGACACTGAGCCTCTCCTGCGGCCGAGGAGTGGCTCCACTGACCATGGCCTCCCCTGCAGACAGGCCAGCAGACGAGCAGCTCTGACTGTAGGTCCACAGCCGGGCCGGGTGCCCAGACCCCAGGCCCATGCCTGCTGTGGCTGGCGGCTGAGGGCAGGTGCCTGTCTCTCAGGCCAGCCACGCTGCAGCACCAGGGTTCCCGAGAGGACTCGCCACACTGCAGCTCACGCTCTGTGGTCCTCCGTGGGCGGGATGGACCTCCTACCAGCAACGGGAGAGGGAGTCAGGAGATGAGACACAGTAGCCTGAGCTTGTGAAGGACACGGGTGACCTCAGAATATACCGTGAAGGCCACGCCAGGCCAGAGACTTGTCCTGTGGACTTGTCGGCCCTGTGAGGCCACTGACGTCCTGCACAGATGACAGCTGAGCCCCTTCCTGAACCCCTAGGGCGGGGGTGTGGTCAGCAGACTGACCTAAGCCCAGAACAAGTGTGCAAGGGACCCCAGACGAGGAAGCGAGAGGAGGGTCCCACCAGCCTTTCCTCCATCACCTCTGTCTGCATCAGGCGTCAAGTCCAGGAAAAGCCCACGTACAGCTCCTGCCCACCACCGTGTCGGAACGAGGGCAGGAGAGTCAGGATGCTGACGGAGGGCCTGCTCAGAGCCCCGCTGTGAAACCTGACTCACGGACAGGACTGGGCATGAGGCCGCACCAGACAGACATTCCTAGAAGCGCCTCTTCCGAGGAAAGCCAGGAGGCAGGCATTCTCGGGGGCCCCAGGGTGGGTCATTTCCAAGGAAGCTCATGACGGGAGCCCAGGCCCGGTCACTGCAGCCCCTCCCCCATCGAGGGAAATCCCCAGGGCTCAGGCCTCGTGTTGCTCAACCTCAGATCAAAGCAGAAGCCCAGATGGAATCACACCCCCACAGGCGGCAGGTTCCCTATTCCTGGTCTCCATGTTGTCCCTTTAACCCACGCAGAGATGTGGGTTGCACTCTGTCGGGGGAGAGCCGGCAGGGTGCGTCCACGGGAAGCATGCCCACGTGAGTATGCAGCTCCGTCAGCGCAGCAGACCTGTGGGCCTGGCGAGCGCTGTCCTCCGTGGAGCTGGCAAACAGCCCGGCAGTGGCCACCACCCCCGGCTCCTCTCTGTGGTCAGTGCCAGCCCTCCTCCTGGCCAGGGCATCCACCCAGAGGCCAAGAGCAGAGCCAGCAGGGTCTTCCTGACCTTCATGGGGCCAAACCACGCCATGCGCATCCTCTGAACCTGAACAATCACTTCTCACTCCAAGATGGCAGGACTCATGGGCTGTGGTCCCCACTGAGGGGTCTGTGGTAGAAGGACTCTGCTTGGGGGAGGTCTGGCTCAGCGCCATGTGGGCAGCTGGGCTCTCCCAAAGCCAGCAGAGGCAGACCAGGCTGCTTCTCCTGACCCTCGTCAGAGTCCAAACGTGTGTGTGCAGAGTATGTGTACATGTGTGCACATGTGTGTACAAGTGTGTGCAGTATGTATATAGGAAAGCAAAGGAGAAAAAGCCCAGGAAAGGCCAGCATCCTCAGGGGTTTTTCCTCAGAAAAGATGCTGAAAGCAAAGCACATGGGTGGCGCGTTCTTCTGGGTGCCGGCTCTGGAGCGTGGGCTCAGGTCAGTGAGCTCTGCTTCCCGTAGAGCCGTCCAGCCCTGGCGCCACCCCCGGGCCCCTGCACTGACCGTGCAGCTCTCACCACAGCCAAGGTGAGCAGGACAGAGACACTTCCCCACCTGGCAGACCTCGTGGCCTTCAACGTGCTTCTGTCAAGGAGTCCCCGAGCCCTACATTTCCTACACTGCCGACACTTGAGCAAAGTCAGGCGAAGCGTGCGTGGGGTGCATTTCACTGTGCCAGATAAGGTCGTTTTAAAAATAATTAAACAAAACCCCTCTCTACCACCTACTATCTCTTCATTTCACAAAGAACAGTTTCACCCCTAAAAAGCAAGAAACAGCCTAAGACTAAAAACTAGGTTTTTAAGTTGAATAGGTGAAATCTTACAAAGAAAGCAACACAGTTTCTACACATTTCTCCTTTCTGCTACAAAGTCCTCAGGAGTTACCTATGTGCATTTCTGTCTGGAAATAGGACAGTACTCCAGGGCCCACCTACCTCTGATCTTGCAAAACTGCTTTTTAACATTAAAGAAAAATGTAAATGAGAGAAAAAGAGAGCTGGAAGTACAAGAGACATGAGCTAAACTAAAGAAAACACACACAAAAAGACAGGAGGTGGGACAGACAAGGAGGGTCCACTGCTGTTTATTACACACTCTCTGCATCGCTGACGCCTCTTCTCCCCACAAAAACCCCAAGAAATTTAGACCCTGCTTGACTCTCAAGTCTCTGTTGTCATCAAGGCTCTGCTGTGAAGATGCAAACCTGCCAGCTCCTCAAAGAAGACAAAATGATAACCCTTCTCTTATGGTGTCTAAAATACAGGCACCAGTTTGAAAAATATTAAAACAAGAATGCGTGAACACTCCTTTCCTGAATAAGCAGAAAATGGAAGCTAATTCTGTGGAGACACTTAGGGTCTGTAAACACTTTCACCACCTCACCTAAAGCTACAGAAGTTGTGTGAGACAGACAGTCCACAGAGGAGAGAAAGAGGGTACAATGACTCGCCCGAGGAAGCACACAGAGAAAGCAAAAGCAGACACTCCCAGAAGCCTCGGTTCACTCAACCACCGCACGTCGGCCACTGGCAGGAGGCGTGTGTGTCTGAGACAAAGCCTGCGATGCCTCTAATCCTGCAAATCAAGCAGAACACGCTGGCCTGGGTCGGGGCTGTCGCCACTGTGAGACCTTGAACTTTCACGTTTCCTGACTTTGCGAGGCAGGGTGGTTGGGGGAACCGAGCTAAAATTCTGTGTGTTAACTGTCATCTCAAACCAGGTTTCTGCAATTTAAGTTCCTGGAAGATCAGAGGGGGAGTTTGTGAGGAGATGGCCAAGCCAGAAAACTGACCTTTCTGGAGCCTCTGGAGTGACCGAAAGCAGTTATTCTCCAAAGGTCATGGCCTTCTGACTGACGTAAGTAGCAAGAAGAATTCCTACAGGGATGTGCGGGGAAAGACTTAGGAGACTAACCTTAAACCCTATCCTAAGTTGGAAACAACTTTTTAAATCTGTTTGAATAAGCAATACAGTTTTCTAGAATGTATTTTGTCCCTAAATATAAGAACTCTTAGGCACCAAGAAGAAACTGCTCACCTGAAGGACCCTGGTTCTAGCAGGGTCCCAGAGCCTGAGGAAGCTCTGTGTCCTGACTGTCTACACTGGTGGGGATGTAGGAACTGAAGGCTTACGGTCAGCCTTCACAAGCTCCCCTACTGGTCAGCCTTCACAAGCTCCCCTACTGGTCAGCCTTCACAAGCTCCCCGACCTGGAGAGTCATGAGCTCAGGCAGGAGGCCACACGGTCAGGGCTCTGCCTGTCAGTGTCAGTAGACTTTCTGTATCAGGAACTTATGCTCACCATTAAATTGCAGGCTGTGCTTTCCGATCAAACACCTGTAACAGGCAAGGAGAAACTCAAGGTGTTTCATAGGCTGTCTCTTAAGATATGAACTACACTCGAATTCCAAGCCTGGCTTCACTATCTTCATAGAACTTCACTAAAGCAAGACACATTTACAGAGCTATGAACACTTATGCACCCAAAGCCTTACTTGTGTATAAGCTCTGCTATTACTAACGGACCAAAAGTAAACATTTCCCCAAAGACTCACCCACATGCCTATGAGCCTGTGAGCATACCACCGTCTCCGATGAATTATGGTCTGGACCCCCTTTTCCAACTGCAGCACCCACCTGTCAACCACCCTCTCATCCAGATATTAGCAAAGAGTTAAAATAAGGCAAATCACACATCTTACAAGACCTCTGTACATGTTTGGGACAGGAGAGAACTAGTTCAAATCTTACGAGCTAGTCCTCTGGGCCCACGTTGACTGTCGCTGGGCTGGTTTTGCCAGAAGATTTGAGCAGACCCAGGAGATGCCAGAAGTCAGGGGACGGGCTACGGCAGCCTCAGTCCCTGTCCTTCCCGGGCACATCCTCCTGAGCACCAGAATGGCCCTTCCTGTGACTCTCAGGCCACACCAATGTGCTCTGAACAAAAATACACTCTTGTTTTCAAAAGTGCTTGGAAGTCACAGAGAAGACTTCCACACATGGCCTCATCTCCACAAATGCTAAAGGCAGGCCTTTGCAGATGAGAGAACTGGGGCTCAGGGGCCTTAGAACGACCTGCCCAAGGCTGAAGGAGCTGGCCTTGAACCTGAGATTTCTAATGTCTGCACAGGGCAGGGTCGGGGTCCTCACCCCTGGACATCAAGCCTAGTGCTGCCCCCTCAAAGCACCAAAGCTGGAGAGTCCTGGCAGGCAGGGTGGTCCAAGCACAGCGGCCATCTGCCCTGACTACAAATGCCGAGGGGTGCGGCAATCAGACTCCTCCAAACAGTCAGAATGCCAATCAGGTATTGACAAGTTCAACAGCATGTCAGAATCTCAGTTTGCGCATGTCAGAATCTCAGTTTGCGATAAGACCAGAGCAACCATTCTAAAAATAGCCACCAAAACATGGGCAGAAGATTGCTGTGGTCTCGAGAGAAAGGCAGTGGCTCACTTCCTTCCGTACACACCATGCCCTCCAACCACTTCTGTTTCTCGACTCGACTAGTAACCAGGGAAGTTCTCTGATCCCCCTCTTCCTCCCATAGCCAGGCTGCTGCTGTTTCCCTAGGGACCCTGGAAAGTCCTTCCTCTATCATCTTCAGTCTTAAAGATGGACTTTTCCTGTGAAACATGGAGAGTCAGTATGGAAACACGACTTCGGGTGGGAAATGCTGCCTCTCACCCAGGCTCCCCTGCCCTTTCCTGGTCCAACCTGCACCACCCGCCCTGCCTGCCCCAACCCCTGGTCTTCCCCACATCAACCTATCTGACTATGCTCCCCCTTTCTACAAACAGGTAGGCTCTCACAAAATTCTGGCATAACCTGAGATGTCTCTGCTCTCCAGCAGTGGAAAACCAAGGCTGGCTGATGTTCAGCAGTGGACAACCCTCAGAGGGTAAGATTTTTATGGTCTGCATTTCTGTAATATAGGACTTGTAGGCAATAGAGCTTGAGAGCCATGAAAGCTGAATGCCGACAAGCTCTTAGACTCGCAAACCCTCAAACTACACAGGCTCTTCCTGCTGAAACACAGCTACGTGTCATCTGGAAGGGTCCTTGTGTCTGACTGAAAACAGACAGCAGAAACGAGCTGGTCGATGGATGTTTGGGACAGCCATGTCCTCAGCTCTTGAGCCTCTCAGCTGTCTGGCTCAAATCCAGGCTCAGGAAAAAGTCAACTGGTCCACATTACCTCCAGACACCGAGGAGGGTGGTGTCCCAGCTGTTACCTCGTGGGTCTCCAATCCCTGTCCCCCATCCACCCAAGCCCAGTCCCACGGCCTCATATGACCGTGGGGATCGGGAAAGGAGAGCGATTATGACTCTCTCCTTGGATGGAGATGCTTCCAGCTGTGGGAAGGAGAGGGCAGGACCTTCCTAACCAGAAAAGCCTGGTCTCTCAACTCAGACCAGCTTCCCAAGTACTCTGGCCCCTGGCGTAGCCACTGGCCACGTGGGGCTGCTGGACATCTGAGACAGAGCTGGTCCAGACGGAAGGTGCTGTAAGTGTAAACAGCACCCCAGGTTTTGAAGACTTAGTATGAATAAAATGATGCAAAATATCTCATCTGTAAAATGCTGAGCACATGTCGCATTGGTAGTACTTTTGGGTATACTGAGTTGAATACAACATGTTATTCAAATTGTTGTGACCTCCCTCTTTGTTACTTTTTAACGTGGTGCCTGGAAAATTTAAAATGACATGTGTCACTTGCATTTGTGGCTCAGTTCTGCTTCTACTGCACAGAACGCAACAGTTTACAGGGAACGGTGAGCGTGCTAAAGCACGGTTTGAGACACCCTTTACAAAATCAGTCCCTCACACACACACCACCAGGGCTGCTCAGTGGAAGGACCAGGCACCCGGAGCACAGGCTTGGAGGGCCTCCTGTTCGCAGTAGGGCAGCTGCCAGGCACCAAGGTCCCTCTGCTCTGGTGACTGCACGTTCTTTCCCTTTAACATGTCCAAATAATACAGAAAGAAACCAACTTACAGGTTTTGAGATGGTGAATCCGCTGCTGGAATGCACAGGTATTTAACCCCCTGTGGAATGATAAAAAATATATATATAATAAAAAGATGACACTTAGTGGAGAAAAATATTTAAAGGAACTATTTACTCGGGTCAAAATATAAAAAATAAAAAGGAGAAGTTTTTCACTCATCCTTTGTTGCCAAGGAACTGGGGGAAAACTTTAATTAAGGTTCCTGGTTACTTTCCATGACCATATGCACACGAAAAGCAAAATAATTAGAGTGCTTCTCAGTAAGTGTCCACTTGCTGAGTTTCAAAACTGTCACCTCCGGTGCACGTTCATATTCTCCATTTTTACATCTATTTCACTGGAGACCCTGGATGGCCAGCAAGGAAGCACTGAGAATAGAAGCCATGTCCTGATGCCGCACGTGTCAGTCCCAGGACAGGGAGTGCTGTGAGTCCACTGGAGAAGCGCCTGGACCTTCACACACTGGAAATGATTCATTTTGCTTGTTTTTCAGAACTGAACAAATTTTTATTATTTATACCCCAAATAATTTCTTTACAAGAATGACTCAGTTTGAAAAAAAATGAACTTCATATTGTTCACTATAAAAACCTATGAAAATGTTTATGCAAATTTGTGCTATAAAAATCATGCTGAACTCGAATTTTATTAAAACCTCTTCTTTGAAGGGACTTAAGGTTCAGTTTCAAAACTCTACAGTGTCAGGTGAAAGCACAGAGTTCAGAAATCTTAGCAAACTTTTCAAAGCAATATGGCTCCATGAAGACTTAGTAATGAAAAAACCACTTTTAAACCTTTTTCTCATGATAGCCTAATCAAACAGAATATAGCCACCATGTCATAAAAAATCAATGGGGGGGACATACCAGAAACTAGAAAAATAACCAACCTGAGAGTAAATGAAGGAGAAATAATGTGCAGTCGCGGTACCGACAGCCACCAGGCCCTCGGCATGCGCGTCACAGACTCTCACGTCTGCGCGCTGCGTTCCTGCAGCTGGCCCTGAGACGCAGCGCCGGCTCCTGCGGCCGGGGCTCTCGTGCTGCATCTGCCAGTGCCGCCTCGTGAGGGGCCCGTGGCCCTCGGTGCTGCAGACCCCACACTCCACACGGAAGCTACACGGACTGTTTCTCAGCCCCTGCTGCTGGGGTGCAGACCTGGGACCTAGCTTCGTCGTCTGACACACCTGCTTGAGGCAGATTTGGAAATGGGTCATGGGAAGAGTCAGACAGGTGGAGAGCACCTGTTCAGCAGGTGCGGGTGGCGGCCTGGGCAGGGAGGAACAGAAGCCCTGCCATGGTGCCAAGCTGTGTGCCAGTCCCTGGGCGGGGAGTGCTGGGTGGGCGTGGCAGCAGGTCACAACAGGCAGTTGTGCACTGTGGTCTGCGTGTTGTCCCTGGAGCTTCAGAAGACAGCCTGTCTGTCCAGCTCTTCTGAGGAGACCACAAGCCTGGACTTTTTCTTAAAAGGCCGCTTTCCCACAAGCCTGGACTTTTTCTTAAAAGGCCGCTTTCTGCTGACATGGCTCAGAGTGGAAACTGTTGTCTGCAACTAAGACCAGGGTTCAGTTCAGTTCAGTTCAGTCACTCGGTCGTGTCTGACTCTTTGCGACCCCATGGACTGCAGCACGCCAGCCTCCTTGTCCATTACCAACTCCCGAAATTTACTCAAATTCATGTCCATTGAGTCAGTGATGCCACTCTACCATCTCATCTTCTGTTGTCCCCTTCTCCTCCCACCTTCAATCTTTCCCAGCATCGGGGTCTTTTCAAATGAGTCACCCATTAGGCGACACAATTTCCCTGCCTGTCTCCAACCATTAGAGAGGCCAGAAACGGCATTTTTCCTGCTTATCCTTCTCTCTCACATACGCACATTTTAAATTTTGAGTCAATCATTACACCTTCTAACAAAGGCCCTCTGGGTTTTCAAGAAGATGAGTTTCACTGCTACCCACAGAGCAGCACATCATAGGGGGCCAAAGGGGAGGAAGGTCAGCTGCGGGGGGAGCGCCGCAGGCTGCCCACCTCCCCAGCGCCCGCCGTCTCCTGCCTCCATCTGCCCCCGCTCCCCGGGCTCCTCTGCTCCACTGGAAAAAGCGCGGCAGCTGCCTGGAGTGCTAATGCGCCTCCCGACCACAGACGTCGAGAGCCCCGATTTAAAGAGAAGGAAAATGGAAAAGGAAACGATACTATTGGAGGAGTCATTTCACGCCTTCCCTCACCGAGCCACACAAGCCGTGGTGCAGATACACTCGTTGATCAGCTCATGATTCTCCACTGAAATGACTCAGTCACTCTTTTCCTTTTGCTCCCGAGGGAGGGTTGGCTGTGGATCGGGCCCAGAAGCTTGTGAGATGCCCCCCTCCCACAGGCGCCCCCCGCTCCCTGCCGACTGGTCCTCCAGAGCCCCCACTTGCCGTGCTCCTGGAGCCGCTGCTCTGAGCGCTGGCCAGCCAGCCACACGCAGAGGGTCCCTCCCTGGGCAACAGCTCCTGCTACATGTTCCAACCAACAGCCCCTCGATTCCAGCAGAATCCAGGGCCAGCCCAGCCCACGCGTCTGGCAGAGAGAGAGAAATGGAGCAAAGAAGAGAAGGAGGCAGGTGAAGAGCTCTCGGCCCACCCTCGATGCCGGCATCCATGCTCGACGCCGGTGTCCATGCTCGATGCCAGCGTGGTGTGCCGGAGGCACTCTGCTTCTTCGGGGTTCCCTGACAGGGTCTCCTTCCCCTTGGTAGTGCCCAAGGCACAAAGGGAAAGGGGCTGGCCCCACCTGGCAGGAGAAAACCAGGCAACATGGCCCAGGGTGCCCCCTCTTGCCCCACAGAGGCTGAGGAGACTGCTCCCGGCCCCGTGGGGCCCACAGCTGGGCCAGCTGGGATGGGCGTGTGGCCGCTACGGCATCCCGTCTGTGATGTATCTGCGGAGGAGCAAGCAGCCCTGGCCACAAATCTGGGGACCCTCTGCTTCAAAGAAAGGCACAGAAAATATGAAATATAAGATCTTGTTCTCTCAAAGACAATGACAACAATAATAGCCTTCCCTGGAACGCTGCCTGGCACACAGCAGGCACTTACTAACGTCTGGTGAATGATGAGAACATGGTGGAGGCCGTAATATAAGCATAGTAGAAGGAAAGAAATCTATTGTGAAATGCAAGCCTTATTCTGGTGGCCACGATAACCAGAGCCGCACCACGCACGGCACAGGTGTTAGCCTCCAGCCCGCCTGCCCAGCGGCTCACCGTGGCCTGCAATAGGAAGGGAACAGACCCTGCAGGTGCAGTGAAGAAAGGAGCCAGCGCTGCCAGAAAGGCCCAGTGCGCGCTGCCNAATTTAAGCATAGTAGAAGGAAAGAAATCTATTGTGAAATGCAAGCCTTATTCTGGTGGCCACGATAACCAGAGCCGCACCATGCACGGCACAGGTGTTAGCCTCCAGCCCGCCTGCCCAGCGGCTCACCGTGGCCTGCAATAGGAAGGGAGCAGACCCTGCAGGTGCAGCGAAGAAAGGAGCCAGCGCTGCCAGAAAGGCCCAGTGCGCGCTGCCCAGGGCGCCTGCTCATCCTGCTTAGTCATTAGCAAAGCACAAAGCGTCTCCTTGGAGGCCAGAGTGCAGAGCACGGGGTGCCTGAAAGAAGGCTTGTGACGCCTGCACACGTGTGCAGTTCAGTTAATTGCTGATTCAGAAAGCAGCCAGGGTGCTGGCAGCCTGAAGGGCCTCAGCGCTCACAAGAAAGCTGGACTCACTTGAGATTACCCAGTATTAGAGGACAGGGCTCTGCAAATGTTTCAGGGTGATGTGGAACAGATTCTCCATCTGCTTGGACCTAAACAAAGGCCCACTCTGTCGTGCTGGAGTTCGCAGAGACAGGAATAAGGGCCATGGTGTGTTTAGCTAAGCTATGGAAAGTTTAGCAAAAAAGAAAGGATATCTTATTATAGGACAAAATTCTACAGCAATCTGAAAAATTCATAAGTAATAGAAATAGCACCAATGTTTCCATTACTATAGCATCCGTTAGGGGGCATTTCCTCCCTCATATTACCCCTATGATTTTAAAAACCCTAAAATTAATTATGTTTTTTGAAATAAAATTCTTACTAAATAAATAAAAATTCAGTATTTCCAAAAAGTGATTGGTGGAAAGGTAATTAACATTAAGCTTTTTTGGAGCTGATAAATGTCAAGTCACAGACTATCAGGTAGAGAGCTGGCTCTGAAGTGCAGAGACAGACTTCTCGGGGCTCCATGACACTCTGAATGTCCTCACATGTGCTGAGAATGGCATCAGTACCGACAAAATGGGAACCAGAGGGAAGCAGAGGCAAAAAACGTCTGTGCTGAATGGTCACAACACCAAGTGACATCAGTTAGCAAGACACAGTGTAGGGAAATACAGGGAAGAAGGGAGAGCGAGGCGGGACTGCCAAGGGCAGCTTTTGGATGGAGCTTTTGTGTTAGGTTTTAAAAGAAGCAGGAATTAGCACTTGAGTGAGAAGAAAGTTCAGAGAGCATTCCAGAGGCTCGTCTTGAACAAAAGGTTAGAGCTTTCTAACTATCTTCTCTAAAGTTCTAATACTTTTCAGTTTTCTGTTTCAATAAGCACAGTAACCACCAAGAGTAGGGTTCTCGCCTTTCTTGGGGCCTGAAACTAAAGACACTTGACATGATACATAGACAAGTACCTGAAAAGCACGGCCAAGGGTCTGCTTTCAGGACTCGTGAGGGATCAAACTCTCGCTTGTTTCAAGTACAATTTCTAAAACTCACGGCTTTTTTCCTTCTGAAACATCATAAGTAAGAGTCTTCTGAAGAACCTTGCTGACACTTTACTTTTCAAAGGAAAGGCAAGTCCTGCAGAGCTGTCTTCTCTCTCCTAGGAAGGCTAATGGAGAACCCTTAGAGAAAACAACTCCTTTGTGCCCACCGACAACCTACAAGGAAACGTTGGTGGGAGGCGAAGGAACTCCTACGGGATGGATATCAGGAAATACAGGCAAAACCACACAATCAGAAGCCTCATTTTCTCATTTCTCCCATGCAGTGTCAGTAGCAGAACGGGTGTGCAGGGGTCCCCCGAAAAGACCAGGTTTCCTTCGACTGCTCACTTGGGGGCTGCACTGCAGAGTCTGAGAAAACAAGCTGAGACCCCAGGAGAGCTAGTTTCACCACACTCCCAGAACGCTGAGTCCAGAGCAGGAACAGAAAATCAGAAAGAACCCAGCCTGAACTGTCTCACACCTGATCAGAAACAAGCCCACTAATTTAAAAAGTCTGTCTCCTTGAGACACGCTCTCCACTTGTTGTGTGGTAAAATATACGTAACACGGGATTAACCACTTTAAGCGCGCAGCTCACTGGCATTACATGTTGTTCACATTCACGTCATCTGTCTCTAGAACATTCCCATCTTCCCAAGAAGAAACTTTCCCCACTAAACACTAACTCACCCTGCCTCAGCCCCTCAGAACCTTCTACTTTCTCTATGAATTTGACAGCTTCTGAACTTTTATATAACCCTAAAGGTAGGTAAACCCTGAAAAAATCAGTCTGGGCACACTCTTAAAGGTCACAGACCCAAAAGATGGCAACTGCTGACCTGAAACTGCTTACGGACAAGCAGGCCAGGTTTGACAGCCCCACGGTCTGTTACCACTCACCCGCCCCCCACTCTGGCAGAGTCTCACTGTGGAGAAAGCCCACGTGGATGCCCAGATCATTCATATATGTGGAAGCCAGACCCAAGTCCTGGCACGTTGATTAGTATTTCTCCTCAGTTTAAGAACTGTCACCAGTTAGCGTTTTAGGAGAAATAGTACCAGTTATATACACAGAGGCTGCATCTGGACATCGGCATAAAACACTGAGCAGGGAAGGTCCAGAGGGTGGGGTCCCACCACCTCACTGTTTAGCTGTTGATACCCCAGCAAAAGTCTCAGAGAAACTACTGCAGGAAGCGCGCAGAAGGCAATCCTCGCTTGGCAGCACATAAAGCGTCCGAAGGCCCGGCTCCCAACTGACGACGCGTTTTCTCAGCGTCCCCGTTGGCCACTGACTGCTCTGCACCGGCTAAATTTAGGAAACTCTACCACAAATAACAACTTCCAAGAACTCGGTGGTGCCCGGTGGGTGGGGAGGGGTGGGAAGGTCAGAGTGGAGAGACAAGATTTAGCCTTCAGTTTGATTTTGTGAGAAAAAATGCAAATGAGAACCCTCCAGCACCTGTTGGCTTCTTTCAGGTTAGTCAAAAGATGACATGCATTTGACTTGTCAGGTCCACAGATGGAGAAGCCAAGTGTTTATTTTTGCTCAAACTCCTTTTGCTATAGTGGGCACAGTCGGTGTGTCCGAGCTCCTTGGGCCTCATGGGTGGGCGATCGGGAGGCCACGCCAGCCACACCACCCAACCCTCTTCTGGGTTCTTCCTGCTGGGGGTGTGCCTGATGTGACTCATGAAAACGGAGCAGTTTTGGCAAAATCTCCCCAAACCAAGCGATTGTCCAAGGTCACCTAACAGGTGCTGATGCTGCCCGGCCACGCTGACAATCGCCACGGATGAAGCTCTCTCTGGGAGTGACCAGTGGACAGTCTGGCTGTAAGAGACACAGAGGCGGAGCTTCATCTAACTGTCCATCTAGGCTGGTCAAACAGNCTAACTCACCCTGCCTCAGCCCCTCAGAACCTTCTACTTTCTCTATGAATTTGACAGCTTCTGAACTTTTATATAACCCTAAAGGTAGGTAAACCCTGAAAAAATCAGTCTGGGCACACTCTTAAAGGTCACAGACCCAAAAGATGGCAACTGCTGACCTGAAACTGCTTACGGACAAACAGGCCAGGTTTGACAGCCCCACGGTCTGTTACCACTCACCCGCCCCCCACTCTGGCAGAGTCTCACTGTGGAGAAAGCCCACGTGGATGCCCAGATCATTCATATACGTGGAAGCCAGACCCAAGTCCTGGCACGTTGATTAGTATTTCTCCTCAGTTTAAGAACTGTCACCAGTTAGCGTTTTAGGAGAAATAGTACCAATTATATACACAGAGGCTGCATCTGGACATCGGCATAAAACACTGAGCAGGGAAGGTCCAGAGGGTGGGGTCCCACCACCTCACTGTTTAGCTGTTGATACCCCAGCAAAAGTCTCAGAGAAACTACTGCAGGAAGCGCGCAGAAGGCAATCCTCGCTTGGCAGCACATAAAGCGTCCGAAGGCCCGGCTCCCAACTGACGACGCGTTTTCTCAGCGTCCCCGTTGGCCACTGACTGCTCTGCACCGGCTAAATTTAGGAAACTCTACCACAAATAACAACTTCCAAGAACTCGGTGGTGCCCGGTGGGTGGGGAGGGGTGGGAAGGTCAGAGTGGAGAGACAAGATTTAGCCTTCAGTTTGATTTTGTGAGAAAAAATGCAAATGAGAACCCTCCAGCACCTGTTGGCTTCTTTCAGGTTAGTCAAAAGATGACATGCATTTGACTTGTCAGGTCCACAGATGGAGAAGCCAAGTGTTTATTTTTGCTCAAACTCCTTTTGCTATAGTGGGCACAGTCGGTGTGTCCGAGCTCCTTGGGCCTCATGGGTGGGCGATGGGGAGGCCACGCCAGCCACACCACCCAACCCTCTTCTGGGTTCTTCCTGCTGGGGGTGTGCCTGATGTGACTCATGAAAACGGAGCAGTTTTGGCAAAATCTCCCCAAACCAAGCGATTGTCCAAGGTCACCTAACAGGTGCTGATGCTGCCCGGCCACGCTGACAATCGCCACGGATGAAGCTCTCTCTGGGAGTGACCAGTGGACAGTCTGGCTGTAAGAGACACAGAGGCGGAGCTTCATCTAACTGTCCATCTAGGCTGGTCAAACAGCCCATCAGCAAAGTGAAGGAGACCCTCCCAAGCCCCGCCTTCTATCACAACGCCATCCCCCCCTCCCCGCCACAGCTCGCCTAGCCCACCACCTGGCTGCCCATGTCTCAGGCGTCCTGTGCTTCCCAGGTCCCGTGGGTTCTTCTCTCCCTCAGGAGTCTGGGGGGCGGGATGCTTCCTCAGAAAGTCCTCCCCGCCTCACTTCCCTGCCCCAGGCGGACTCTTGAGACTGCCCTAACTGCCGCCAGGACAGGACAGTGTTGGTATGGGAGGATCAGGCTCCCCATCAGACCGTCCCCGTCAAGCTGGGTCCTCGCTCAGTTCTTGCTGCAGCCTAGCTCCTCTCTCTCCAGCCATCATCAATAACGGGTCACTGAAAGAAGGGAGGGGATCCACTTCTGGAATCTTAAACTCCTGCACGCCTTGAGAGCCTGTGTCCAGGGAGCCAGTGCCCCGTGGCTGGCAGGACGCACAGCCCGACAGCCTCCGTGTGCACGTCCTGTGCGCTCTGAGTGGCTCTGCGGGATGCACGGGCCGGACCCACGAACCGTGGAAAGCCATCCCTGCGGTGGAGGCAGGCTGGGTGCTCAGGACTTCTCAGGTGTGCATTGCACTGGGGACGCAGTAGCCCCAAGCTTCAGGCCTGATGCGGGCACCAGGAACACGCAGGCTCTGTCACTGAGGTGTGCCTGGCTGCGAACCCTGCCACCCAGCCATGTGGACCGGAGCTGACACACAGGCCCATGTGCATCGGGACACAGCCTCGCCTGCCATCTGCGTGTTGCCCGTGGCTCCTGTCATGACACGGGTGAGAGGGGAGGCAGAGAGCACCCTGACGCACTCACCACTTGGCCCTCAGATGGAAACGCTTCCCATAGTCCCGTGACAGCCAGGAGCTTGTCTCTCGTGCGGGAGGCGTGGGGACACGGCGGGGTTACCCGCTGCAAACCGCCACTCGTGCTCAGCCCCGCGCCTTGCTCCCTAGAGAGAGGGGCCGAGGGGTTTCCTTCCAGCACAGGACTCTTAAACAAGAAGATGAGACTCAGTGTGTGACATGCTGAGTGGCTGGAAGTGCTGGTGAAGAAACAAGGCCTGTGTTGTTGCCAGCACAGATCAGGCTGCAGAGAGGTCACNAAGAAGATGAGACTCAGTGTGTGACATGCTGAGTGGCTGGAAGTGCTGGTGAAGAAACAAGGCCTGTGTTGTTGCCAGCACAGATCAGGCTGCAGAGAGGTCACGGGGCCTGGAGGATCGTGTGCCAGCTGCCGGGACTATACGAGGCCCACCATTTCTCACCTTCTGCAGGAAGGACGGTGCTGGCTCCTGCCTCGGGGAGGAGCAGAGCATTTGGGATGTTGTTTGTGCTCCTTTCAGGTAACTGAGCACCTGAGTCCAGACTCCACCCCTCGCGATGGGACGAGACCTTCCTACAGGCTGCCGCACTCCTCCAGCGCATTACCGAGCCTCAGAACTTGAGCAGTTTTTCCTAAGCAGCATTCCAGGTCTCTTGGGCATGACATCGCATCTTCCGAGTGGGATTAGACCCCCACAAGGGTTAGCGAACACTGACCCAGAGCAGGGCGCTGTCCCTAGCCTGGCAGCTGGCGAGTCCTGTGGGGGTAGCGTTAGATCAGGGCACACAAGCGCGGTGCCGGCCAGTACGTGAGCCCATGACTCCTGCCTCCCTTGGGCATCAGGAAGTGCGTCCTCTCTCTCTGAGGGAGGTACGTGTGGGGGTCAGAGGCCACTGAGCTCCCTGGCGCATGGGTCATNCAGTGGGCATGGAGGGGAGAACAGTGTGGGGAGGCCAGCGGTCCTTGGGGTGGGTAGGACCTAAAGCTGCCTGGCGGAAAGCACTGGTCAAGAAGCCCCAGTGAGTGCAGGGGCTGCAGCAGGAGTGTGGGGAGGAGTCAGCTCAGGCGCACGAGTTGGGAGCATGAGTCAGGGTGTCTGTATGAATGCAGCCTGACTTCAGTCACTTTGGGTCCATCTGTGGATCTGGGTGTGGCTTCCTCCTGGAGGCTGGGGGACTGGTCTGGTTGAACAGGTAAATTCAGGTTGGACCAGGCCCATCATCGCCAGGCCCCGACTACTCTGAGAGCCAGCACAGTCTGGAATGACCTTTAAATGTCTTGGCTTAAGGACAATTCCCCAGACCAGAAGGCCGAGGCTGAGGTCCGGGCTCCACTCTGCTGCCCTGGATCCCAGGTGGCCACACGGGTCGGGGGAGCATCCCTCCCGGCTCAGGGAACAACACTGGACGGCCTCTCCCTTCCCAGGCTCCGTGGTTCCTGCAGCTGGGACAAGGTCCACAGCGGGCCCTCCAGAGAAGGAGGCTCCCACTCGGACCCAGACGCAGTGTCCACTCTGGAAGCCAGGGCTGCAGCAGCCAGGGCTTGCCGCCCCCTCACCACGCATTCACTGGTCTTCCCTTGGACAAGAGGGCGGAGCTGGTGGAGACACCCTGCCCAGTTACNTCCACTCTGGAAGCCAGGGCTGCAGCAGCCAGGGCTTGCCGCCCCCTCACCACGCATTCACTGGTCTTCCCTTGGACAAGAGGGCGGAGCTGGTGGAGACACCCTGCCCAGTTACGAATGTGGAAACAACACCTGTGCTCCTTGTGGTGACAGCTGACAGGAGAGGGACAGTTTCTCAATCCAGACCTGGGGCCCGGCCCCAGCCTCTGCTTCAGGGGGCGCAGGCTCCGAGCCATCCCAGGAGTCAGAGCAAGAGAGGGCATGGCAGGACCGCGGCCACAGCGAGGCTGGCCTGCCGTCTGGGGCTGCCGCTTCCCACAAGCTTCGGGCAGGTGGGCCCGCTTCCCTTGCAGGCCTGGCAGGCGCAGGGCCCACGGGCAGCAGCTGCCTAAGAATGAATTACAGGAGCACCTGCAGGTAGCAGATTTGCTTAAGCCAGTCTTCAGTAAAGCAGGCTGCATTTAAATCAGTATTTTTCCTGTGGCTACAAACAGCAACGGCCCCCACAGAGCCGTCCAACTCTGCTTTGGGTCTTAACCAACTAACCGCCTTTAGCTGCTCATTCAGACTTCTGACCATAGAGTTGAAGGCCCTTCTCCCAAGGAGCCTGCGACACTCCCGACACCCGTGGGCCCGCATTGGCTGCCGCAACACGCAGGGCTCCCGCTGGTCTGCTGCACTGTCCTGACCTGGACCCAGAAACGTGCTCACACTGAGGCCCCATGAAAGTGAGTCCCCTCGGGCTGTGGCCCTTCTAAGACAAGAGCGTGTGCTCCATCAACCTCAGGCATGAGTGCAGCATGCCCTCCATCTTACTGCTCCAAGTCCTTCAGCTCTACTGACTTCCACCTCCTGGGAAGGAAACGTGAGTGTGTCACCTGACTTTGTTCGTGAATCTTTGCTGACTGCTTCACCCAAGATGAAGCTCAGACTCCTCAGCTTGACAAATGAAACTTCCCCTGATCATCCCTGAGCCCCCTCCAGCCTGGCTCCCTGCAGACCTGCTCAGCTGAGCCTTCCCGCATCCTGGAGCCTGCCTGTGCCTGCACACCTGGGGCCCCGCAGGTCCTGCCCCTCCCCACCTGCTGCCCTCATCCTCCGGGGCTCCATGGTGCCAGTCCTGTGACGAGGCCCACAGGACCCAGCAGGGAGGTGGCCCTAGGCCCTCAGCTCTGCAGTGAAGGCACGAGTCTGCACGGTTTTAGGATTTCCAAGCCCACCTCCTGGTGCTGGGCCGCACCTTACTTCTCACTGTGTTTTATACCCAATCCCTGCTACGAGGTATGCACTCAAGCAGCATTTGCTGAATGTGAAGGAATAACGCCCAATTTAGCCAAAAAGAGAACTGAAGATGGCACCACCCTCGTCCCACTGTGCTGACCACCCTAGCCACTCGGTACCCAGCCACCATCCACCGTGTCCTGCGGCCCCAGGGTTCATTTCCCCCTTCCTGACCGTTCAGGAAGGGCTGGTCCCACTTGAGACACACCTCCCCCTGAACCGGACACACCAGTCCTGCCACGCTGCCTCATCAATCCTCTTCACAAAGTCTTCCCAACCTCCAGCCCATGGAATGACCAGCTGGCGCCCTGGCCGCCTGCTCTGGCTCTCGCAGGCTGTCCTGTCGCAGCGTGTCCAGGCTGCCTTTCCAGCTGGGGCAGCAGGCAGAGGACACGGTCCTCACCTCTCCTGAGCCCTTGGTTTGCGAGTCCCGGCAGATCCTACCCCCGTCATATCCCCCACTGAGGACTGGGAGGGGTCTGACCCAGGAGCACCCCCCACCCCTGCATGAGGAGGAGCACTTGGCACAAATCTCAGACCTGAGCACACAGGGGGCTCAGCAGGAGACACTCATGAAACTGGGACTTGAGAGGAAAGTCTAGGAAGGAGAGTGCTGTGACAAAGTCTTCACTTGGATCAGTGAGTGTGCAAAGTCAAGANCAGGCGGACTCTTGAGACTGCCCTAACTGCCGCCAGGACAGGACAGTGTTGGTGTGGGAGGATCAGGCTCCCCATCAGACCGTCCCCGTCAAGCTGGGTCCTCGCTCAGTTCTTGCTGCAGCCTAGCTCCTCTCTCTCCAGCCATCATCAATAACGGGTCACTGAAAGAAGGGAGGGGATCCACTTCGGGAATCTTAAACTCCTGCACGCCTTGAGAGCCTGTGTCCAGGGAGCCAGTGCCCCGTGGCTGGCAGGACGCACAGCCCGACAGCCTCCGTGTGCACATCCTGTGCGCTCTGAGTGGCTCTGCGGGATGCACGGGCCGGACCCACGAACCGTGGAAAGCCATCCCTGCGGTGGAGGCAGGCTGGGTGCTCAGGACTTCTCAGGTGTGCATTGCACTGGGGACGCAGTAGCCCCAAGCTTCAGGCCTGATGCGGGCACCAGGAACACGCAGGCTCTGTCACTGAGGTGTGCCTGGCTGCGAACCCTGCCACCCAGCCATGTGGACCGGAGCTGACACACAGGCCCATGTGCATCGGGACACAGCCTCGCCTGCCATCTGCGTGTTGCCCGTGGCTCCTGTCATGACACGGGTGAGAGGGGAGGCAGAGAGCACCCTGACGCACTCACCACTTGGCCCTCAGATGGAAACGCTTCCCATAGTCCCGTGACAGCCAGGAGCTTGTCTCTCGTGCGGGAGGCGTGGGGACACGGCGGGGTTACCCGCTGCAAACCGCCACTCGTGCTCAGCCCCGCGCCTTGCTCCCTAGAGAGAGGGGCCGAGGGGTTTCCTTCCAGCACAGGACTCTTAAACAAGAAGATGAGACTCAGTGTGTGACATGCTGAGTGGCTGGAAGTGCTGGTGAAGAAACAAGGCCTGTGTTGTTGCCAGCACAGATCAGGCTGCAGAGAGGTCACGGGGCCTGGAGGATCGTGTGCCAGCTGCCGGGACTATACGAGGCCCACCATTTCTCACCTTCTGCAGGAAGGACGGTGCTGGCTCCTGCCTCGGGGAGGAGCAGAGCATTTGGGATGTTGTTTGTGCTCCTTTCAGGTAACTGAGCACCTGAGTCCAGACTCCACCCCTCGCGATGGGACGAGACCTTCCTACAGGCTGCCGCACTCCTCCAGCGCATTACCGAGCCTCAGAACTTGAGCAGTTTTTCCTAAGCAGCATTCCAGGTCTCTTGGGCATGACATCGCATCTTCCGAGTGGGATTAGACCCCCACAAGGGTTAGCGAACACTGACCCAGAGCAGGGCGCTGTCCCTAGCCTGGCAGCTGGCGAGTCCTGTGGGGGTAGCGTTAGATCAGGGCACACAAGCGCGGTGCCGGCCAGTACATGAGCCCATGACTCCTGCCTCCCTTGGGCATCAGGAAGTGCGTCCTCTCTCTCTGAGGGAGGTACGTGTGGGGGTCAGAGGCCACTGAGCTCCCTGGCGCATGGGTCATTCATACAGCAGCGTGGGTGCCCAGCCCCCAACAGGACCGGGGGCTTCTTCTTCACTTGGCTCTAAGGCTGATCAGTGTCCCAGGCCTTCCTTGAAGGGCAGTCTTCACCAAGCCCTCCCTCCCTCCCCACCAGCTGCCACTGAAAGCAATCTGATGGCTATTTTTATTTTGACAGCTGCATCCTCTCACAGTGGGCATGGAGGGGAGAACAGTGTGGGGAGGCCAGCGGTCCCTGGGGTGGGTAGGACCTAAAGCTGCCTGGCGGAAAGCACTGGTCAAGAAGCCCCAGTGAGTGCAGGGGCTGCAGCAGGAGTGTGGGGAGGAGTCAGCTCAGGCGCACGAGTTGGGAGCATGAGTCAGGGTGTCTGTATGAACGCAGCCTGACTTCAGTCACTTTGGGTCCATCTGTGGATCTGGGTGTGGCTTCCTCCTGGAGGCTGGGGGACTGGTCTGGTTGAACAGGTAAATTCAGGTTGGACCAGGCCCATCATCGCCAGGCCCCGACTACTCTGAGAGCCAGCACAGTCTGGAATGACCTTTAAATGTCTTGGCTTAAGGACAATTCCCCAGACCAGAAGGCCGAGGCTGAGGTCCGGGCTCCACTCTGCTGCCCTGGATCCCAGGTGGCCACACGGGTCGGGGGAGCATCCCTCCCGGCTCAGGGAACAACACTGGACGGCCTCTCCCTTCCCAGGCTCCGTGGTTCCTGCAGCTGGGACAAGGTCCACAGCGGGCCCTCCAGAGAAGGAGGCTCCCACTCGGACCCAGACGCAGTGTCCACTCTGGAAGCCAGGGCTGCAGCAGCCAGGGCTTGCCGCCCCCTCACCACGCATTCACTGGTCTTCCCTTGGACAAGAGGGCGGAGCTGGTGGAGACACCCTGCCCAGTTACGAATGTGGAAACAACACCTGTGCTCCTTGTGGTGACAGCTGACAGGAGAGGGACAGTTTCTCAATCCAGACCTGGGGCCCGGCCCCAGCCTCTGCTTCAGGGGGCGCAGGCTCCGAGCCATCCCAGGAGTCAGAGCAAGAGAGGGCATGGCAGGACCGCGGCCACAGCGAGGCTGGCCTGCCGTCTGGGGCTGCCGCTTCCCACAAGCTTCGGGCAGGTGGGCCCGCTTCCCTTGCAGGCCTGGCAGGCGCAGGGCCCACGGGCAGCAGCTGCCTAAGAATGAATTACAGGAGCACCTGCAGGTAGCAGATTTGCTTAAGCCAGTCTTCAGTAAAGCAGGCTGCATTTAAATCAGTATTTTTCCTGTGGCTACAAACAGCAACGGCCCCCACAGAGCCGTCCAACTCTGCTTTGGGTCTTAACCAACTAACCGCCTTTAGCTGCTCATTCAGACTTCTGACCATAGAGTTGAAGGCCCTTCTCCCAAGGAGCCTGCGACACTCCCGACACCCGTGGGCCCGCATTGGCTGCCGCAACACGCAGGGCTCCCGCTGGTCTGCTGCACTGTCCTGACCTGGACCCAGAAACGTGCTCACACTGAGGCCCCATGAAAGTGAGTCCCCTCGGGCTGTGGCCCTTCTAAGACAAGAGCGTGTGCTCCATCAACCTCAGGCATGAGTGCAGCATGCCCTCCATCTTACTGCTCCAAGTCCTTCAGCTCTACTGACTTCCACCTCCTGGGAAGGAAACGTGAGTGTGTCACCTGACTTTGTTCGTGAATCTTTGCTGACTGCTTCACCCAAGATGAAGCTCAGACTCCTCAGCTTGACAAATGAAACTTCCCCTGATCATCCCTGAGCCCCCTCCAGCCTGGCTCCCTGCAGACCTGCTCAGCTGAGCCTTCCCGCATCCTGGAGCCTGCCTGTGCCTGCACACCTGGGGCCCCGCAGGTCCTGCCCCTCCCCACCTGCTGCCCTCATCCTCCGGGGCTCCATGGTGCCAGTCCTGTGGCGAGGCCCACAGGACCCAGCAGGGAGGTGGCCCTAGGCCCTCAGCTCTGCAGTGAAGGCACGAGTCTGCACGGTTTTAGGATTTCCAAGCCCACCTCCTGGTGCTGGGCCGCACCTTACTTCTCACTGTGTTTTATACCCAATCCCTGCTACGAGGTATGCACTCAAGCAGCATTTGCTGAATGTGAAGGAATAACGCCCAATTTAGCCAAAAAGAGAACTGAAGATGGCACCACCCTCGTCCCACTGTGCTGACCACCCTAGCCACTCGGTACCCAGCCACCATCCACCGTGTCCTGCGGCCCCAGGGTTCATTTCCCCCTTCCTGACCATTCAGGAAGGGCTGGTCCCACTTGAGACACACCTCCCCCTGAACCGGACACACCAGTCCTGCCACGCTGCCTCATCAATCCTCTTCACAAAGTCTTCCCAACCTCCAGCCCATGGAATGACCAGCTGGCGCCCTGGCCGCCTGCTCTGGCTCTCGCAGGCTGTCCTGTCGCAGCGTGTCCAGGCTGCCTTTCCAGCTGGGGCAGCAGGCAGAGGACACGGTCCTCACCTCTCCTGAGCCCTTGGTTTGCGAGTCCCGGCAGATCCTACCCCCGTCATATCCCCCACTGAGGACTGGGAGGGGTCTGACCCAGGAGCACCCCCCACCCCTGCATGAGGAGGAGCACTTGGCACAAATCTCAGACCTGAGCACACAGGGGGCTCAGCAGGAGACACTCATGAAACTGGGACTTGAGAGGAAAGTCTAGGAAGGAGAGTGCTGTGACAAAGTCTTCACTTGGATCAGTGAGTGTGCAAAGTCAAGAGACCACCCATAGCTGAAGGGCAGGGGCTTCAGGGAGCCAGGCAGTGCTCACTCAGAGACGAGGAGGCCGCTTTCCTCTAGAACCAATGAACCCCCGATGATTTCTGCCCCTCTGGTCCATCCAAGCTGGAATTCCAGCTCTAGACCTCCACTTGACACTGAAGGCCAGCAGCCAGGGACCGGAATGGTGGGGGGCCGCCTTCTTTGCACTTGACTGCCCCCACACACGGAACTCAGACACAGCTGGATTTAAGACAGAGAGATTACTAGACAGTTTTCGATACCTACCATAATCATTTCTATTTGAGTCATTTCTATTTAAGTCTGGGGTTGGCTTCAAACAAATTCACCTCAACACTTGAAACCTGCAGGCCTTCGGTGCAGGTCGTGCCACCGACACTCAAGGACTCAGTGGAGAGATGGCCCAGGCCCAACAGCGAGCAGCTTTCAAGGACCTGAACCTCAGCAGCAGTGACAAGAGTGTGGCGGGTGGCAATGCCAGTAAGTGCCCGAGCTCATCCACGCCAGCCACTCCGAACAGGACTTCCTGCCCAGTGTCCAACCTGCGTCACCAGGGGAACCGTGAGCTCTAAAAGGGCATCAACTCACTCAACTGAAGCAGTCGGAGGGAAACACAACTGACGTGGGAAATAAGATGGATATAGTCAGGAGGCGTGTCACGGGCTGTCTCCCCCTCTGGAGCACGCAGCATGTCTGAGGTCACACATTTACATGTGAATCCATGGGGGACATTGTTCCCAAACACAGAACCCGTTCCAGCCACTCCTAGACATCCAAGCCTGCCTGTCACTGCTCCAGACTCCAAGAGGTGGCCACCTGCTTATCCTCCTTTCCTGATCCCTCCATTCAGAAAGATACTATGAGACCCTTCCATTGAGGAAAATAAGCAAGAAAGCAGTGACTCTCTGTGTTCCCACCCTCTTAACTGACTTCCCCTTTGTCAATCCTAGGAGTATGACATGGTCCTTGCAAACTCTTATCTGTGCCTTTACACACTTATATGTACATGTATGCGTGCTAGGTCACTTCAGTTGTGCCCAGCTCTTTGCGACCCTAGGGACGGTAGCCCACCAGGTTCCTCTGTCTATGGGATTCTCCAGGCAAGAATACTGGGGAGGGTTTCCATGCCTTTCTCTAGGGGATCTTCCCGACCCCGGGATCGAACCCACGTCTCCTGCGCTGGCAGGTGGGTCCCTAACCACTAGCGCCAGCTGGGAAGCCCCATATCTGTACATACAGGAGCACACTGCTAATGTGCAATGCGCATGAATGGGGTCGCAGTGTGGGTATTACTCTACAGCTTGCTTCCTTTGCTTAGCAGCTAACTGTTTCCTGGGCACACGTATAAGCCCTCCTCTTCTTTCTGAATGGCTGCAGAGCATTTCTTTTCTACAGAGGCATCACCACTGGCTAGGGCCTTTCTGCTGGGTGTGAGGGCCGGCTCCAGCTTCCCAATCACAAGCAGACCTGCAGGGAGCCTCCTGCCCGCACCTGTGTGCCCAGGATGAGGCGTGTGGCGTCCAGCAGGCTCACTAATGGACCTGCAGGGAGCCTCCTGCCAGCACCCGTGTGTCTGGGACGAGGCGTGTGGCATCCAACAGGCTCTGGCTCATGGCAATAGTTCCCGTGACGTGAAGGTCGGGGACAGGAGGGGGCTTGGGGTCCTAAGAGCCAAGCTGGCAATGTTACCAGGTCAGGAGGAGGGCAGAGCTGGCTCTGCCTAGGAAGCCTATGAAGAAGACAAAGGGGCATAGGTCTCCCTGTGAATCAGAATGCAGGCCTGGAGCCCGGGGAGTCCTCAGCTTCCCATGGTCTGCCTCCAAGCCCCCGGGGCCTGAGACGAGGTCTCAGCGAACTCTGCCCCCACCTCACCTGCCTTGCTGTGGGAAGTCCTCTTTTAATTAACCACCCACTGTCCGTATCTGAGACTGCACCGTCCATGTAGGACCAGGCTTCTAATGCAGACCCAAGGCAGCTGAAAGGCCACTGAGACCCGTCAGAGTTACAGGAGCGTCACTCGGTGGTGGGAGCTTAGCAACAGGCTCTTCTGGACAGCAGGCCACACCAACTGCACGTGCCGAGCGTGTGCACACCAGGCTTCCTGACCGTGGGGGTGCCCAGGAAGGTGACCCTGTGCTACCTGACCTCTGACCTCAAGAGCGCTGTGGACTCCACACTTCTTGCACACCCTGAAGTCAGTCACAGAACCCCAGAGACACGGCTTCTCACCTGGCGGTGAAGCTGAAAAGCGCCAGGCACGGGGTCTATCAGAAGCACACTCAGAGCCAGAGCCGGGCTGAGTGCTGGGGAGACCAAGAAGCCCACTGCCCGCAGCTCGGGCCAGCTCGGGGGACAGAGGCTGGACAGACACTTGATGGCCACAGACGCTACAGGGAAGGGTGGCAGGCCTGAGGCTGGCGGGCACTGCAGTGTCCTTCTCAGACCAAGAGCTGGGCCCGGCTCCGAGGGACGGGAGGACTCGTCGGGGGTGGGGGCAAGAGGAGGGAGAGAGAGACGTGGACCCAGAAGCAAGTCTCTCGAGCTTCCAGTGCCACGGCACACCTCAGATGGGCTTGCTTACATCTGGGAGGCAGCAAAGCTTCCGAGGGCGAGAAACGGAGGGGGCCACCAGACAGACAGGTGGCAGGGGGCCAGCCCCTCCAGGAGCCCCTCAGCCACGCAGGACCACCGTCCACACAGACCTGGTGTCTCTGGGAGACACACTGTATGTGCAGACACACAGACATGGGAAGGGTCAGAGCCAGCAGAAGCAGTCAGCTGTAGACAGAACTAACAGCGCTAAACTCTGAGCCTGGACACCTCAAAAACTGTTTTCCGTGTTAAATGAAATATGAGACAGAATTGCCAGGAGTACATGCTGGCCTCTGAAAACATCCTGATCCTGAAAACAAAAACAGATGCATAAATGGTTCAAAATACAAGTCACAACTCAAAACGGGAAGAGTATCCAAGCTGAACTCAAGCTCAAAATGCCTATCTGGCGAGCGCACAACGCCCTGTTGTGAGCACATGTATGCAAACTAGCTTCTTCTATTTAATCTGAAAATAGAAATCGCTTTAAAATTAAATACTTTGTGTCATTAGCCCAGTGAAGGAATGAGAATACTTTAAAAGTATTTTTGTTAATAGTGAAAAATAGTTGTTTCCTGCAGGTGCTCTGGTTAAATACCAACACGAGAAATGAAACACACTCTGAAATCCTTACATTAGAAAGACAGGCCTCTGGTTTTTCTCTCAGGGGAAGGGGGAAACCTTTCATTGCTCAATATTACTTCCTCAGCACCTACAAGCAACATGGGGTTTCTGATTTGAAAGAGCGCTGTCTTTATGACAGCAGTTTTCACCACCCCCTCAAATCTGGAGCAACTAGTAGGCGCCGAAGATACATCTCACAAAAAAGGGAAACATTTTCAGCAGAAGCAGCTCCCCTGCCCGGCCCTCAACGTGGAGTCAGAGGAAGGGATGTTCCTCCTTCAATGTTATAATTACGGTTTGGGCTTAATTCCTATCTGAAATTAAGCTACAAGACAATGGCCCCTCCCCAGCTCTGCCACTTGCTAGAGGTGACGTGCTAGGCCCCGGGTCTGGTTATGCCACAGCAGCCAGGACGCTACCATCATGCGGGCTGGGCTCCCGGGCCCTGGTGATGAGCAGGTGGTCCCGTGGAGGCAGGGCCCCGCCAGGAGGCATGACCTGGCACTCCCCCAGCCAGAGTCTCCAGATCCCTAGAACTTCCACTAGGATGCGACAGGACCAAAACCTCTCAATTTTAGACAGTAACTGCCTCCCTACGTCTAGCTCGCCCCAGCCCGGGTCTGCCCAGAGAAAGCTGGGGTGCATTCCATAAGCACTCTGGGCTTTGAAGACCCCGTACAGGAAAGGAGGCAGGTAGCGGCTCTGCCGTCTCCTGTGCCGTCCCACCTGCCCTCACCAGGCTGGCTCTCAGCGCGGCACACGCTCTTCCCTTTGACCCCATCCCGGTCCTGCTCTCCTCCAAGGGTCAGGACGAGCACAACGCGGAGGTAACTTCCAGACTCGTCTCAGCCTAGTGAGACTGTGGCTTCTGGAACTGAGCTTGAAGTTTAAGAGAGATGACTACATCCACACGTCAGGCAGAGAGCTCAGCGAAGGTCTGGAGCTCCCAGGGTCCCGGCAGGCTCCCTCTGTCCACTCTCTGAGGGCGAGGGAGCTCCCAGGGTCCTGGCAGGCTCCCTCTGTCCATCCCCTGAAGGTGAGGGAGCTCCCAGGGTCCTGGCAGGCTCCCTCTGTCCACTCTCTGAGGGCGAGGGAGCTCCCAGGGTCCTGGCAGGCTCCGTCTGTGCACCCCCTGAGGGCGGCAGGCGCATTCACACCACTTTGATGCCTCGGTTTTTCCCACTTGTGCAAAAGAGAATCTATTGCTTTAATGTTTAAAATAAGAACATACTCATGAATCACTCGTGAAGTTAAAAATGAATAAAATAAGGACAGTGATAAACTATGTTATGCTATAAGACAGAGGTCTAACTTGAAGTAAACATGAGATCACAGGAAAGTACTTACTGAGCGAGATAACAACAGCACCCAAGGCCTGAAACAGGACGTCTCCAAACCAAAGAGGCAGTCTCATGGGGAAAAGGCACAGCGTCCCTTGTTTCTCACAGGGAATAAAGCGGACACGCAGTCACGGCTGGTGAGGGAACACAGTTTGCCCAGCGCACTGACACTTTTACATCAACAGTGTTCTGTTTACACCAGGTTGCAATCGCACGGGCTCCACTTGCCAGCCCTCCGGCCCTTGCTCCTGTGTGTACAGTGGGGGGTGGGACAAGTGAGGGTGGGGCTTTTTCCTCTGAGACCTGAAGGCCAGCTCTGTGGGCAGAAGTGGCGGGGGCACAGACTCCTGGCCGGCTTCCTACGTGACGGCAGCTGTGGGCAGCGGGGTGCAATGCCACGAGGCAGCCTGGAGGGTCAGGGTAGGCAGGACGTTGATGCAGTTTATTAAAATAAAGGAAACCTAAGCCTCATCTTGTGAATGAAGAGGAAGTCAATCATGACCAGCTTACATTTAACTTATCACCTAGGCCATAGCTTGGCCATGTATTTAACAAACTATTGTTGATACATGGAAAATGGATCCTATTTTCAGAGGAGATGTCAGCCTCCGAAACAACGATGCTTTGTTGCTGTGGTTTCCAATAAAACCAAGCTGCAGCACAAAGTATAGCGCCTTAACAAAACCACAAGATGGAGCAGCAGAGGGAACTGCGCGCCCGATCCAGAGAAAGAGCCTGCTCACCTCCTGTGGTCCTTACGGCGATGTCTCAGCTGAATTGCTTATTACTCTAAGTTCTCGTCTGTTTGGACACTGACTGAAATCCGGCAGCTCTAATGGCCAGGTAAAACTGATAACTTTGAAATAAGAATATATTACCTACTCTTGTATAATATGAATTTTAGTGAAAACTGCTTGAATGATGAACCACATGAATGTGGCTCTTTCAGAATGAGCCACACCTCCCTTCCAATACCCCACCCTGAAATAGAAGCGCGCACACACACACACACACACACACACACACATTTCACAACCATATTCACACTATTTTCTGAAAAGAGGTAGCTTGGGCTTTGTCAAGGCTAATAAACAGAGACTGTGCTCCCAGCCAACAGCTCAAACCATCCATTAGGGTAAAATTGAAGATGTTTTTGGAATCAGTGTACAGGCAGACACATCCTATTTACTTTAAGACCTGAAACACAACAACAGTTTCTTCACTGACCCTCTGCAGAGAGAAGCACTAGAAAATTTCTAGGGACAATCTATCCTCCAGGCCTTGTCTTCAGAAATGCAAATGACAGACAACTGAGCTCAAAGGGAAAAGAAAGCAGGAAACCAGGAGCACGCATTCTTTGGGTTCTAAAACAGGAGGCAGTTTTGAAAGGAATGAAAACGGGTTTTAAATGCCCTTAAAATATAAAGGGAAACACTGCATCAGCCTGGTCTTCAGTGTTCAGCCAAGAAAGTCAAGGTAGTGACATCACAGGAGGGTGGTGAGAACAAGAAGCACCCCACAGCCAGCCCAGCCCAGCCCGAGGCCCAGGCCCAGGCGTGGCCAAGCACAGGCTTACGCAGCCAGGACACGGGGCTGTTGCCACAGAGCACACAGAGCCTGGCCAGCTCCCCCAGCCAGGAGCAGCACCAGCAGGCGCACAGGTCGGCACCCTCACCTCCAGCAGCGGCAGGCGCACAGGTCGGCACCCTCACCTCCAGCAGCGGCAGGCGCACAGGTCGGCACCCTCACCTCCAGCAGCGGCCTGGCCAGCTCCCCCGCCCAGGAGCAGCACGCACAGGTCGGCACCCTTACCTCCAGCACCGGCCTGGCGCTGTCGTGCACAGACAGAATGTGTGTCACCTTGTTCTTGCTCAACTGCTCTGCATCTCTGGCATCTGTCACAGAAGAAAGGGGGGACATTTTAGTATATTCTGCAAGTGAATTACTCCTTAAGGAAATAACACAAAATTACTTGCATATTTCTTTCTTAAAAATTTGTAATTGAATTGTGGTGCCTGAGGAGCTTGAGTCCCTTGGTCTGCAAGGAGATCAACTCAGTCCATCCTAAAGGAAATCAACCCTGAACATTCACTGGAAGGCCTGATGCTGAAGCTGAAGCTCCAATACTTTGGCCCCCTAACATGAAGAGCCGACTCATTGGAAAAGACCCTGAAACTGGGAAAGACTGAGGGCAGGAGGGGAAGAGGACAATAGGGATGGCTGGATGGCACCACTGTCTCAATGGACATAAGTTTGAGCAAACTCCAAGAGATAGTGAAGGACAGGGAAGCCTGGCGTGCTGCAGTCCATGGGGTTGCAAAAGTTGGATACAGCTTAGCGACTGAACAACAAAGGGAATCTAGAGTTATTGCTTTTAGGTATTCTGCAGATAGCTCAGTTTATTTCTGACTGACAAGTCTTTTGATACAAAGTGGTCATATAAAACTTGAAAAGTATGTAGACTGATGAATATTATAATGATGATTATTGCTGTTTAAAGGAAATGAGCCATTAAGTCATGTTGTAACTGATGCTTAAGTAGCAGACCCTCACGTTAGCCATTCACACGAAACATGGAAAAAGAAAGCTATTTCAAATATTTTTAATGACCTCTTAATGATTAGTAATCTAAGTTAAAATTAAATACAAAAAAATCTTCTAAGATACAGGAACCTTCCAGAGACTAGTCGACCCTAATGTCAAACAGCAGGGAATGGGCCCAGATGCAGGCGTGATGTGGTTTACAACAACTGCATCCACTTACGCTAAACTAAAAATGGATACTTTTTGGAAAGTTCAAACAAAGTAGTTCATAAGTCATCTCGCTATTAAATTACCTGCATATGAAACTAAGGAGATACCAAATTGTATTCCCTTCCTATGAGCCCACCCAGAGAAGAAAGCTGCGCGGATCCCCTCAAGCTGGGGACTCCTGCTAATCTACAGAGCAGGGTGCCACAGGAGACAAGGAGGCTCACACCCCGGGACACATCTTCTAAAGCGACACAGGGTAGGATGACTGAGAACTGGATGTCTGCCCATTCTGGAGAACATCAGCGCCATGGAAAGCGCTCAGGATGTGGCATCATACAGGGCG
>SJYW01002002.1:111513-136934 GCA_006410735.1 Raphicerus campestris | reverse complement strand
TGTGGCATCATACAGGGCGGGGGGTGGGGGGGGTGGGGCAAGCACCACAGTACAAGTACAGTATGGACCCAGCTTGGAAGAACAGAGACAGCAGGCAGGCAGGCGGCTGCTGCAGGAAAGCGGCCCAGACGCGGCCGTCCGAGGAGACAGAGCTGCGTGTTGCTTCTTCCTTATCGTTTGCGTGTGTGTGTGTTCAATACAGATGGCTGTGAGAGTTCAACATGCCTAAGAACCTCCCAGATTTTTTTAAAAAGGCAGATTCCTGGGCTCCAACTTAGTTCAAGGTCTATGGCAGGGCCACATTCCGAATAAGCCTTAGTGAATAATAGTTCTAAAACATTCTGCAATAAGCATATACCACTTCTAAAGGTCAGGAAAATAATCTTTAAAAGTCATATAAAAATGTTGGCTTTATTTTGACTCTCTTAACTGCTCCAACCAATCGCTCCCTTAATTGCTGAACAAAGTTGCAAAATCAGTAATCGTTTGTGCTGTTCAGTTGCTAAGTCGTGTCCGACTCTTGGTGACGCCGTGAACTGCAGCACTCCAGGCTTCTCTGTCCATCACTATCTCCCTGAGCTTTCTTTTTTTTAAAAAAACCGTGTTACTGAGATAGAACAGCAGTGGATGAACAGACACAGAGAACAGGCCCAGGGACATGGGGGCGGGGAGGGAGAGATGGACAGAGAGAGTGAGGTGGAGACTCACAGCACCTCATGCACAGCAGACAGCAACGGGAATCTGCTGCGTGACCCAGGAAACCCGAACAGGGGCTCTGAGACAGTCTAGAGGGTGGGGTGGAGAGGGAGGCAGAGGGGAGGTTCAGGAGGGAGGGGACACCGAGGACTGATTCTTGTTGATGTAGGACAGAAAACAAATTCTGTAAAGCAATCATTCTTCAATTTAAAAAATAAAGTGGGGAAAAATGTTACTGAGATAATTCACCCTTTTAAAGTGTACAATTCAATGGTTTTCAGTATATTCAGAATTGTCTAACCATCACCACAACCTAAATTTAGACTATTTTCATCGCCCCATGAATATACATTTGTAACACAGATTAAGGTAAGCAACAACAAAAAAGGTGGCTTGAAGCCGAAATCACTTTGTTTTGAACATGACCACACTCAGTGCCACAGATCAGAAAGCCTGCCTGCCGGGCCGGAGAGCACAGAAGCGGCTCCAGGAGCTCCTGCTTCCCCCGCTGCCGCACTCCCAGCCCGGTCCCAGCCTTTGTGTCCTGCGGTGGCACCATCCGCACACGCACCTCGGGACAGCTCTTCCCAGGAGCATGTGTCTGTCCACACGTGTAAGTGCACTGTTGACGACGGCATGAACCAGGCTGTCTGCAGTCACGGGCACTACGGCGAGGAGCACACGTGCAGCTGGACCCGCCTTGGGGGCTTCAGCCCGCCCACCACACGCGCACAAGCCCTCCCTGAGCAGGGAGTCTTAGGGGAACTCAGTCCTCTGCTGCTCAGACCAAGGCCTGCCGTCTGCAAGTGTGCAGGACAGCTGGCAGAAGTCCTAAATTTGGTTGGGTTTTATTATAGTTTTTGATTTGTAAAAATATTCACCCAGCAATTCTACATCCAAGAATTTATCCTAAATTCCATATTGTTTCCAAACTCAAGGACATTCCCCTCTCCCCGTGAAACCATTAATAACAACTCCTTAAATAACCATAAAGATGTTCCTGCATCCAGCCCCACTCGCCTGCCTGCCACAAAGCACTCTCTGCCGCCTCAGAACAGAAGAGCTTTCTGATGCAGGAACTCCAGGCCCACTCTGAACACCTTCTGCAGCAATGAGTGCTGCCAGCCCAGCGTGCTCAGCGTTCTCCTTAAGGCCAATTAGCTGCCCTCTGAGCCCAGCTGGGAAGAGGACTTGAATATCGGGGCAGAGATGCCAGGGATTATTTCAAGAGTCAATGTGAACCTGAACTGGCAGATTCACAACCAGAAAACAGGCAGCAGTGTGTTCCCGTGCGTGTATCCAGAAAGGGAGGTGTGGTGAGGAGGGACTCCCCACCAGCACCGCAGGCTTATTGCTGCCGTGTCTGGCCCATCCGTGACAGCACACCCGCCCTCCCCAACACAGGGGGTGGGGCCTGCCTCTCCCCCCTCCCCTCCCCTCCTCTCCCCGCACATTTTGCTCTGTGGCTTTCTACTTACCTTTGCAACTACAGAGCATTTTGAGACAAATAAGCTAAAAATGAAAAGTCAATAGCTAATAGCATATCAGTAAATATCAGGGAAACTGCAGAGGAATGTGTGATAAGAATAATTGGCTAGAGATGAAACTTCCACTTATTTTCCCCAGGTGACTAAAAAAGTAGGTCTCTGAAAATTTGTTACTAACTAGAAAATAAAAGTGATAAAGATGATAAACAAGTTATATGACTGCTAATTGTGCCTTTTAGCCATCCTCTTTTGATAATAAAACTCCATCATGTGTATACAGTTAAATGAAGGTCAGAGGTCAAGGTGGACCTTGCAGGGCTCTCTACACCACTCTCTGAGCCATGGGCTGAGATGTTGGGGTACAAGGATAAGGCTACCGGTGGTGGTCCTGTCCAGATCAGACTGCACACGCTGAGTCCACACTTAGACTCCATCACGCATGAGCACCTAAAGCTGAGCTTTAAAAAAGCAAGCTCACCATTGGCAAAAGACACTCATGTCCATCCACAGCTGAAGGATAGACACAACGTGGCTCATCCACACACTATTATCCAGTCTTAACAAGGAAGGAAATTACGATGCAAGCTAAAGCAACGGAAGAGCGGCGTCAAGCTCCGTGAAGTGAGCCAGTCACAGGAGGACCACACGAGCTGGCTCACACGAGGCCCCGGAGCAGCCAGACTCGGAGACAAGCGGCAGGAGGGTGGTTTCCAAGGGCTGGGGTGCAGGACAGGAAGTAGTGTCTAGTGGGGACAGAGACTTGGCTGGAAATGAAAGCGGGCTGGGGATGGGTGATGGCTGCACGATATCGAGAATGTACTTACTGCCGCTGAACTGTCGCTTAAAAAGGTTAGAACGGCATATTCAATAGTTTCTTGCATATTCTGCCACAATAATGGAAAGAGAGAACTCACCTTTGAAGTTGCCAATATACAGGCCAGGCAGGATCTACGGGGAGACACAGACCAGACAGGAGTGTTAAAGGTTTCGGTCGGGTGGGCCCTCCCGAGGCCTGTGCCCACCACACCTACCTCCCAGCAGCTTCTCGGACAGACCCAAAGGTCTCCTCGTCTCCAGGCCTCACAGTGTTCACCACTTTCTGAGTCCAGCCCCAAACCAGCGTCTCCCCAGCCCTTCCTCCCGTCCTGCCTCCTGCCCCCAGGCCCTCTGCTCCGGCTCCAGCGCCCGCCTGCCGCCGTCTGAGGACTCGCACCTGCTGTCCCTCCCCTCCTGCTCCCCATCCTTTGGGCCTCAGCTCCAACACACAGCCTGGGGAGGCCTGACCTGAGCCCCACCCCCGTGTCTGGGGGCTCCTGCTTCAGTGGTCCCATCCTCCGTGCTCGCTTCACATGACGCTGTCATGGGCATCACCAGGTGGAGCACAGTCCCCTCTGCTGGGCTGCAGACCCAGCGCCCAGCCCAGGGCTTAGCCATGATGGCCATTCAGCAGAGAGTTGCTGAACGAGTGAGTGAACTGTCTAAACGTGCAAGTTAAGAAGACACACTCACTCCAAAACGTCTACTTCTTCTAAGGTTCTCAAGCAAGAATCAGATTTCTGGAAAGCCCCAGGCTCAACACAGGGATTCAGCAGATCGGAGACGAGAATGGGTGACTGAAGGTCACAGGTACCCAACACTTTGCAGAATACAAAGCCAGCCTCCGCCCTGCAATACTCTGTATGGAAACTCTGAAATTCAAACGCAGACACCTCCCGGGAAGCTACACCACCGATGTGATTTCCAAGTGCACACACCACACCAGCCCTGGCGACACCCCTTTCAGCCACCACCAAACACTCCTCTCGGCTCGGCACTCCCTCTCCTCTCCACTCCCGGTGAAAAAGTGGAGCAGGGGCAGGCATGTTCATTGGCTGTGTGGATTCTTTCGAGCACCTTCCTGACACCCAGCTGCTGCCAAAAAGTGACTGCGGGGACCTACTAGGACACAGGCTCAGCATCCGTGCTGGGAACTGTGTGACTAACTGGCCAAGATGGGACACTCATTACAGTGAAAAGAGATTCTGTTAATAATCACTCCAGGACAAGAGGCAAGACCCAGAAGGGATGTGGGCACTGGGCCCTGTGGTCCCTCTGGCTGACTCAACACGCTGGGAGCCAAAACTGGCTTGGAAAGCACCCCAGGGGACTGAGGGCGTCTGCTGCTGCCTGAAGTCACAGACTGAGGCAGACAGGATTCTCCCTGGAACCAGGAAATACAAAACCTTGTCTCGGAGGAAGCCCCAGCATCCACTGCCAAGGAGATAAAGCACTCAACAGGTCTCTCCTGAAACAGTCTGTGGCATTCTCCTGGGAGCAAGGGTGGGACAGAGAGTTCACAGCTCCTGTTCTAAAATGGAAGAACAATGCTAGCTCACCCAGGAGACAGCTCAGACTGCGTTCCCTGGCAGCTCTCGCCAGCGCGGGGCTTTGTCATTACCATCTCCCGTCCCCCAGGGCCTGTTCTGTCTTTATGAGACTTTCGAGGGCAAAACCAGCACAGTTCTTTTCACTGATGGGGACAAAGACAGCCTCCCGGACCAAGCGTTGCTCAGGCTCCTCTGAGTCTCCTCTGTAGGCCTGGTCCTTGGCCACACTTAGCAAAGAATCCTGCTAAGCCAGTTGTCAAGCATCCACCCGCTCTGAGTATCAGCCAAGCTCCTCTTCTTCCACCCTTGGCATCTAACCAAGTTCCGTCAGTGATCTTCCATCCACTCACCTGCCCCTGTTGTACCAGGAGTAAACCCCATCTTTCACTTGTAATGTCTTGAATAAAATCTTCATTGCCATTTTTAATGTATTGAAATTATTTTTCTTTCATAACACTGACCACGAAAGTCTTCCAGTTCATAAAGCTGACAGTTTCAACAGACCACACCAGAGTCGCAGAGCAGGTCTGTCTCCCCAGAGTAGCAGAATGGGCTCCAGTGGACAGATGGTTTACTGAACTCCAGTCACACGTGGACATTCTCTGGGCACTGGGGACACAGTGTGACCAAGAGAGGCTCGGCCCTGCCCATGTCCCACTTCCCTTGTTGAGCCCCTCGCCCAGGAAGGAGGAGGCACACATGACAAAGCCCCACACTGGCAAGAGCTGCCAGGGAATGCAGTCTGAGCCATCTCCTGGATGAGCTAGCATTGTTCTTCCATTTTAGAACAGGACCCAAGGACCTTTGTGGGGTCCTGATGTCCCAGAGGAGTGAGCCGAGGAGGATGAGCAGGGGACGGTGGAGATGGCCAGCCCTGCGAGAGGTGGGTCTCTCCTGGGAGCGGGCGTGGAGGAGGCGACATGGAGGGTGCAGAGATGGGCAGCCCTGCAGGTGTCCAGGGCTCTAGGCCAAATGCCACCGAGATGCTGGGTGTGTGGGGCGGTTAGAAGGAAGTATTTGTATTTACTGTATCTCAGAAACATCAAAATGAGTATGAAGGAATGCTTTCCTTCATGCTCACCCTGACAGGGTGCTGGGGTCTGGAGGTCAGGAAGGACACGTTTCCATATAGTGCACACACATTACTCCATTTAGTTTCTTCAGAAATTCAAGTGGGCTACTTGGGGGAAAGATATTATGACCCATTTTTCCTTCTCTTCTTTGTGCTTCTACTATCTTATCTACTAAACAAAAGCAAATACGTTTCATGTTATCTTTAAATAGAAGAAACAGGGGTGCGTGAATAGCTCACCTCTGGGCTCTGCTACCCTCGAACCATGACTCTACGGTTCCTGAACGAACCCCTTGGAGCTCTCCTCCCGACGATCAGCCCCCTGTACTCCACTACCCCCAGCCCCATCGCAGCCCTTGGCTATGGGGCCAAGAACCCCAGTCTGGAACCTCACAGGCTGCAGAAGCAGCCACTGATCTCATCTATTTCATCGAATCACCCTTTGAAAGTCACATTCTCGTTGGGTCCTCTTCTAGATCAAAATGCTCGATGGCAAACCCTTTCCAAAGAAATNCACGCTGAGTCCACACTTAGACTCCATCACGCATGAGCACCTAAAGCTGAGCTTTAAAAAAGCAAGCTCACCATTGGCAAAAGACACTCATGTCCATCCACAGCTGAAGGATAGACACAACGTGGCTCATCCACACACTATTATCCAGTCTTAACAAGGAAGGAAATTACGATGCAAGCTAAAGCAACGGAAGAGCGGCGTCAAGCTCCGTGAAGTGAGCCAGTCACAGGAGGACCACACGAGCTGGCTCACACGAGGCCCCGGAGCAGCCAGACTCGGAGACAAGCGGCAGGAGGGTGGTTTCCAAGGGCTGGGGTGCAGGACAGGAAGTAGTGTCTAGTGGGGACAGAGACTTGGCTGGAAATGAAAGCGGGCTGGGGATGGGTGATGGCTGCACGATATCGAGAATGTACTTACTGCCGCTGAACTGTCGCTTAAAAAGGTTAGAACGGCATATTCAATAGTTTCTTGCATATTCTGCCACAATAATGGAAAGAGAGAACTCACCTTTGAAGTTGCCAATATACAGGCCAGGCAGGATCTACGAGGAGACACAGACCAGACAGGAGTGTTAAAGGTTTCGGTCGGGTGGGCCCTCCCGAGGCCTGTGCCCACCACACCTACCTCCCAGCAGCTTCTCGGACAGACCCAAAGGTCTCCTCGTCTCCAGGCCTCACAGTGTTCACCACTTTCTGAGTCCAGCCCCAAACCAGCGTCTCCCCAGCCCTTCCTCCCGTCCTGCCTCCTGCCCCCAGGCCCTCTGCTCCGGCTCCAGCGCCCGCCCGCCACCGTCTGAGGACTCGCACCTGCTGTCCCTCCCCTCCTGCTCCCCATCCTTTGGGCCTCAGCTCCAACACACAGCCTGGGGAGGCCTGACCTGAGCCCCACCCCCGTGTCTGGGGGCTCCTGCTTCAGTGGTCCCATCCTCCGTGCTCGCTTCACATGACGCTGTCATGGGCATCACCAGGTGGAGCACAGTCCCCTCTGCTGGGCTGCAGACCCAGCGTCCAGCCCAGGGCTTAGCCATGATGGCCATTCAGCAGAGAGTTGCTGAACGAGTGAGTGAACTGTCAAACGTGCAAGTTAAGAAGAACACACATTCACTCCAAAACGCCTACTTCTTCTAAGGTTCTCAAGCAAGAATCAGATTTCTGGAAAGCCCCAGGCTCAACACAGGGATTCAGCAGATCGGAGACGAGAATGGGTGACTGCAGGTCACAGGTACCCAACACTTTGCAGAATACAAAGCCAGCCTCCGCCCTGCAATACTCTGTATGGAAACTCTGAAATTCAAATGCAGACACCTCCCGGGAAGCTACACCGCCGATGTGATTTCCAAGTGCACACACCACACCAGCCCTGGCGACACCCCTTTCAGCCACCACCAAACACTCCTCTCGGCTCGGCACTCCCTCTCCTCTCCACTCCCCGTGAAAAAGTGGAGCAGGGGCAGGCATGTTCATCGGCTGTGTGGATTCTTTCGAGCACCTTCCTGACACCCAGCTGCTGCCAAAAAGTGACTGCGGGGACCTACTAGGACACAGGCTCAGCATCCGTGCTGGGAACCGTGGGACTAACTAGCCAAGATGGGACACTCATTACAGTGAAAAGAGATTCTGTTAATAATCACTCCAGGACAAGAGGCAAGACCCAGAAGGGATGTGGGCACTGGGCCCTGTGGTCCCTCTGGCTGACTCAACACGCTGGGAGCCAAAACTGGCTTGGAAAGCACCCCAGGGGACTGAGGGCGTCTGCTGCTGCCTGAAGTCACAGACTGAGGCAGACAGGATTCTCCCTGGAACCAGGAAATACAAAACCTTGTCTCGGAGGAAGCCCCAGCATCCACTGCCAAGGAGATAAAGCACTCAACAGGTCTCTCCTGAAACAGTCTGTGGCATTCTCCTGGGAGCAAGGGTGGGACAGAGAGTTCACAGCTCCTGTTCTAAAATGGAAGAACAATGCTAGCTCACCCAGGAGACAGCTCAGACTGCGTTCCCTGGCAGCTCTCGCCAGCGCGGGGCTTTGTCATTACCATCTCCCGTCCCCCAGGGCCTGTTCTGTCTTTATGAGACTTTCGAGGGCAAAACCAGCACAGTTCTTTTCACTGATGGGGACAAAGACAGCCTCCCGGACCAAGCGTTGCTCAGGCTCCTCTGAGTCTCCTCTGTAGGCCTGGTCCTTGGCCACACTTAGCAAAGAATCCTGCTAAGCCAGTTGTCAAGCATCCACCCGCTCTGAGTATCAGCCAAGCTCCTCTTCTTCCACCCTTGGCATCTAACCAAGTTCCGTCAGTGATCTTCCATCCGCTCACCTGCCCCTGTTGTACCGGGAGTAAACCCCATCTTTCACTTGTAATGTCTTGAATAAAATCTTCATTGCCATTTTTAATGTATTGAAATTATTTTTCTTTCATAACACTGACCACGAAAGTCTTCCAGTTCATAAAGCTGACAGTTTCAACAGACCACACCAGAGTCGCAGAGCAGGTCTGTCTCCCCAGAGTAGCAGAATGGGCTCCAGGGGACAGATGGTTTACTGAACTCCAGTCACACGTGGACATTCTCTGGGCACTGGGGACACAGTGTGACCAAGAGAGGCTCGGCCCTGCCCATGTCCCACTTCCCTTGTTGAGCCCCTCGCCCAGGAAGGAGGAGGCACACATGACAAAGCCCCACACTGGCAAGAGCTGCCAGGGAATGCAGTCTGAGCCATCTCCTGGATGAGCTAGCATTGTTCTTCCATTTTAGAACAGGACCCAAGGACCTTTGTGGGGCCCTGATGTCCCAGAGGAGTGAGCCGAGGAGGATGAGCAGGGGACGGTGGAGATGGCCAGCCCTGCGAGAGGTGGGTCTCTCCTGGGAGCGGGCGTGGAGGAGGCGACATGGAGGGTGCAGAGATGGGCAGCCCTGCAGGTGTCCAGGGCTCTAGGCCAAATGCCACCGAGATGCTGGGTGTGTGGGGCGGTTAGAAGGAAGTATTTGTATTTACTGTATCTCAGAAACATCAAAATGAGTATGANGACTGCGTTCCCTGGCAGCTCTCGCCAGCGCGGGGCTTTGTCATTACCATCTCCCGTCCCCCAGGGCCTGTTCTGTCTTTATGAGACTTTCGAGGGCAAAACCAGCACAGTTCTTTTCACTGATGGGGACAAAGACAGCCTCCCAGACCAAGCGTTGCTCAGGCTCCTCTGAGTCTCCTCTGTAGGCCTGGTCCTTGGCCACACTTAGCAAAGAATCCTGCTAAGCCAGTTGTCAAGCATCCACCCGCTCTGAGTATCAGCCAAGCTCCTCTTCTTCCACCCTTGGCATCTAACCAAGTTCCGTCAGTGATCTTCCATCCGCTCACCTGCCCCTGTTGTACCGGGAGTAAACCCCATCTTTCACTTGTAATGTCTTGAATAAAATCTTCATTGCCATTTTTAATGTATTGAAATTATTTTTCTTTCATAACACTGACCACGAAAGTCTTCCAGTTCATAAAGCTGACAGTTTCAACAGACCACACCAGAGTCGCAGAGCAGGTCTGTCTCCCCAGAGTAGCAGAATGGGCTCCAGGGGACAGATGGTTTACTGAACTCCAGTCACACGTGGACATTCTCTGGGCACTGGGGACACAGTGTGACCAAGAGAGGCTCGGCCCTGCCCATGTCCCACTTCCCTTGTTGAGCCCCTCGCCCAGGAAGGAGGAGGCACACATGACAAAGCCCCACACTGGCAAGAGCTGCCAGGGAATGCAGTCTGAGCCATCTCCTGGATGAGCTAGCATTGTTCTTCCATTTTAGAACAGGACCCAAGGACCTTTGTGGGGTCCTGATGTCCCAGAGGAGTGAGCCGAGGAGGATGAGCAGGGGACGGTGGAGATGGCCAGCCCTGCGAGAGGTGGGTCTCTCCTGGGAGCGGGCGTGGAGGAGGCGACATGGAGGGTGCAGAGATGGGCAGCCCTGCAGGTGTCCAGGGCTCTAGGCCAAATGCCACCGAGATGCTGGGTGTGTGGGGCGGTTAGAAGTATTTGTATTTACTGTATCTCAGAAACATCAAAATGAGTATGAAGGAATGCTTCATACTCATACCCTGACAGGGTGCTGGGGTCTGGAGGTCAGGAAGGACACGTTTCCATATAGTGCACACACATTACTCCATTTAGTTTCTTCAGAAATTCAAGTGGGCTACTTGGGGAAAAGATATTATGACCCATTTTTCCTTCTCTTCTTTGTGCTTCTACTATCTTATCTACTAAACAAAAGCAAATACGTTTCATGTTATCTTTAAATAGAAGAAACAGGGGTGCGTGAATAGCTCACCTCTGGGCTCTGCTACCCTCGAACCATGACTCTACGGTTCCTGAACGAACCCCTTGGAGCTCTCCTCCCGACGATCAGCCCCCTGTACTCCACTACCCCCAGCCCCATCGCAGCCCTTGGCTATGGGGCCAAGGACCCCAGTCTGGAACCTCACAGGCTGCAGAAGCAGCCACTGATCTCATCTATTTCATCGAATCACCCTTTGAAAGTCACATTCTCGTTGGGTCCTCTTCTAGATCAAAATGCTCGATGGCAAACCCTTTCCAAAGAAATCGGAGTCTAAACAGAAACTTTCACTGCGGCCTCCTGCCCCTGGAGGGCCCCACTCCACTTCAGTCCCCACGAATCCAGACAGCCCAGGCTTTCCAACCAGCTCCACCCTGGACAGTCGCCTGCTCCGCTCCCAGTATTCTCACTAGAGAAGGCAGAGACCCTCACTGCTTGGGGCCCTTTATCCCATGGGTCTGCTCGAGAGTTACAAAACCTGAAACTGACAGCTGTTTACTGGTTTCCAAGACTTGGAAGACCCCGCTTTGGAGCCTGGTAGGCAGCACCAGCCTCCAGCCTGTTGGCTGTCGCGACAGCAGCAGCAGGCCTCTGTGGCTGCTCCGGGCTGGAGCAGAGACAGCGCAGCGCCCACCAGCACCCTGCCTGGTAGCAGGGGCCCAGGGCTGGCAGAACCCACAGAGCCCACTGGCAGTGGCGGCAGTGGCAGCACCTTGGGCCAGCGGCAGAGACGCTCTCCCCAGACCAGTCCTAGGACCTGCTCCTGGCAGGTGCCTGAATCTGGTTTCCCAGCCCTCCAGGCCTTCTGCCCTGTTTTACCTCAAGTAGACGCATTTGGATTCTGTTGCTTACAACCAGGCATCCGGATGTAGGCCTTTCAACCCAGAAAAACGCACAAATGTAAATAAGCTGCACAAATCTTCAAGCAAGCCACAGGGCAGCAAAGCCCCGCCCACCTGGGAGAGCAGCCCCACTGGCCGCAGGGACCACCAGGAGAGTCCGCCCTCACTGAGCCTCCCTCCCACTTGGTCAGCACTGGCTTCCATGCCTCCCTGGAATCCCAGCCAGCCTGCTCCTCTGGAAACCGTGGTGCAGGCCTTTGTCCAGCTCCCATCTGATCTACTGACACAGCTTCTTAGAGATCCCCCTATCTCTGGCTTTGTCCCCCAAAGGGTTCCTGAACCTGCCTTCAATGTGCCAAGTTGGCCATGTGACTCCAGATTAGACTCTTCCCAGGGCTCCAAATGGCTCAGGGAAATTAGACACCTCAACAAGAGCCGCCCTTCAGGGATGGAGGCTACGATGCCTTTAGCCTCCGCCCCACACCCCAAGGTGGCTCCCCAGCTCCAGCATCTAGGTCTCCTGGGAAACATCTCCATCTGCAAACACTGTCAACTGTGTATTTTTAAAACCCCTACATGTTGTGATAAATGACTATGACCCCTATACGCTGCCTGCATCGTATCTGTGAACACGTTTTCTCTAACCCTGAGTGGTTGCGGCATGATCGGCAGATCACTACTTAGGTAAACCTCTCTTCAATGAATGAATGGACAACGTGAGCCAGGTGGGAGGGGCCAGGCAAAGAAGACAGAGAGAGAAGACCACTGTGGGTGAGGCCTGAGAGAGCCCGCTGTGCCCCTTTCTGCTCCGGGAAGGTCACGGCCAGCCACACTGCCAACTGCGCTGGCTGGGAGTGCGGGGCGGTTGAAGGAGATCAGCGTCCAGGGCCAAGCGCCGGCAAGGACAGAGGTCTCCCCTCACCAACGTCAGGGAGGCGACTCACCCGAAACCGTGCAAGCTGCACGTTTATATGCATTTAGGTATTTTAACTGTGAAGAGAGGACAGAGTTGTGTGAGTAAACTTTCAACTCCATCTTCCAGACTGGGAGAATAAATGACAGTTTCAAGCGCTGGAAATAGAAAGCAAACTGCGTGCTAAATTGCTCAGTCCTGTCTAACTCTTTGTGACCCCATGGACTTAGCCTGCCAGTCTCCTCTGTCCATGGGGTTCTCCAGGCAAGAATAATGGAGTCGGTTGCCGTGCCCTCCTCCAGGGGATCTTCCCATCCCATGGATCATGCCCAGCTCTCCTGCATTGCAGGCAGATTCTTTACCATCTGAGCCAACTGCTCAATCCCGACTTCTGTGGTTTCTTCCATACCGAGCTACAAAGCAAGATCCAGGACAGCTGGAGAGCTGGCCACAGACAGGGAGAGGAACCACACTTTTGTTTTCAAGGAGAATAAAAAGCCCATAAAATTTAAATGTCTACATCAGTCAGCCTCAACTCAAACTTAAAGCTAAATATTTGACTGGTAGATCTCCCCAATATAACTGCTGCTTTTAATCCCTAAGGACAAAGAAAGAGAAAATGAAACGAAACAGTGTTCCAGCAGGCTCAGGCTCTTCCTGGCACATGGAGGGTGAGGTGGCTGGTCAGTGACATCACCGAGAGCCGGGACTCAAGCCAGAACTAAGAACACAGGGGAGTGGAGTCATCACCCCATGGCGAGAAGTGGGGACATGCGCATACCATGTGAGGAGGTCCTAGGCTCTAAGGGAGCAAGTCCTTGCCCTCTGATGAGGGTGTTGGCGCCCCATCGTCTACCTGATGGCTGCTTGTCACTCAGATCTCATTTGAGATGACTGCTCCAGGAAATGGCAACCCACTGCAGTATTCTTGCCTGGGAAATCCCATGGACAGAGGAGCCTGGTGGGCTACAGTCCACGGGTCACAAAGAGTAGGACACGACTTAGCAACTAAAGCAACAATAATCTGTACTTTGCAGTTTGCAAAAACTGTCTTCTAGTACATTCTCATCTGTTCCTCCAAGAATCTGGGTAGTAATTGGGGGAGGCAACATTGTACTCATTTTAAAACAAATGAGGAGACTAGCTAAGCAAACCACCATCCCTGCGCATCAAGGGACACTGAGTGACCCCTTCCAAGAACACACTCACGCAGTGGCAGAGTGGACACCCCAAATCAGGCTTTCTGACAGCTATGCCCCGTGTTTCTTTCACACAGTGCACTTCTCATAGCAAGGCAATACCCTCAGGGAAGGATCTACCTCCTACTGCCAAGAGCAAGTCTCCCATGAAAGACTAGGGCAGCATCACTTCTACCAGGTAGGCTGCTTTCAGGGAAAACAGGGCAGTGAGGAAGAAAGAGGTCCCTGAATAGGACTGATGAACTGAGCCAAACCTGGCGCTCACAAGCTGCCCCAGGATGGCACTGCTCTAGCCACTGTTAGGCCACTGGTTCTGGCTGACGAGATAAACACGTGCACATTTCTCTACTATGATGCTCAGCCAGAGAGAACTGATTGCTGTTTTTGATCAGTTACTATTGTACTTAACACTAATGAGAATGAGGACTTTTCTTTACAGGTCCTTCCCCAAAAGATGTGGTCAGACCCTGGAGAGAGCTTGGACTCAACTAGGAATTTTCAAAGACTCCACAGAAACACATTTGCTTGCAGGAACCTGTTGAGTTTAACCTGATCCTACTTGAGGCACTTGCCAGACTGGCCTTTACCAGCACAGCTAGGCAGTTGGTATGAAGAAAGTGCCAGGCCACCGGGCCTTGAGTCCAGGCTCTGCCATTCACCCAGTGGGTGACTCTGGCCTGGGCACCTGTACATGCCTAGGGATGGAATGGTGGTCTGGGGGTTCGATGAGTTACCCTACGTGGTGAAACGCAAAACAGGCCTTGGCACACACCTTGGCCAGTCTTGGCTGCCTAACCTTCCCCTCTCCTCTTTATCCATATCAAACATGAAGACAGGAGACGGCTTTTTCCTATTTTACAACTAATTTGGGACTCTGGGGAGCTCTTTTCAGGTTATTTTCCAGCGTCTTTAGAAATCACTTGAATTAAACTGGCGTTCTAGTGTAAAGATTTCTACTATCATCAAAATCAGTGGCAGTTGGGTTCAAAACCAGTTCTGCCACTTCCTAGNGGGGCTTCAGCCCGCCCACCACACGCGCACAAGCCCTCCCTGAGCAGGGAGTCTTAGGGGAACTCAGTCCTCTGCTGCTCAGACCAAGGCCTGCCGTCTGCAAGTGTGCAGGACAGCTGGCAGAAGTCCTAAATTTGGTTGGGTTTTATTATAGTTTTTGATTTGTAAAAATATTCACCCAGCAATTCTACATCCAAGAATTTATCCTAAATTCCATATTGTTTCCAAACTCAAGGACATTCCCCTCTCCCCGTGAAACCATTAATAACAACTCCTTAAATAACCATAAAGATGTTCCTGCATCCAGCCCCACTCGCCTGCCTGCCACAAAGCACTCTCTGCCGCCTCAGAACAGAAGAGCTTTCTGATGCAGGAACTCCAGGCCCACTCTGAACACCTTCTGCAGCAATGAGTGCTGCCAGCCCAGCGTGCTCAGCGTTCTCCTTAAGGCCAATTAGCTGCCCTCTGAGCCCAGCTGGGAAGAGGACTTGAATATCGGGGCAGAGATGCCAGGGATTATTTCAAGAGTCAATGTGAACCTGAACTGGCAGATTCACAACCAGAAAACAGGCAGCAGTGTGTTCCCGTGCGTGTATCCAGAAAGGGAGGTGTGGTGAGGAGGGACTCCCCACCAGCACCGCAGGCTTATTGCTGCCGTGTCTGGCCCATCCATGACAGCACACCCGCCCTCCCCAACACAGGGGGTGGGGCCTGCCTCTCCCCCCTCCCCTCCCCTCCTCTCCCCGCACATTTTGCTCTGTGGCTTTCTACTTACCTTTGCAACTACAGAGCATTTTGAGACAAATAAGCTAAAAATGAAAAGTCAATAGCTAATAGCATATCAGTAAATATCAGGGAAACTGCAGAGGAATGTGTGATAAGAATAATTGGCTAGAGATGAAACTTCCACTTATTTTCCCCAGGTGACTAAAAAAGTAGGTCTCTGAAAATTTGTTACTAACTAGAAAATAAAAGTGATAAAGATGATAAACAAGTTATATGACTGCTAATTGTGCCTTTTAGCCATCCTCTTTTGATAATAAAACTCCATCATGTGTATACAGTTAAATGAAGGTCAGAGGTCAAGGTGGACCTTGCAGGGCTCTCTACACCACTCTCTGAGCCATGGGCTGAGATGTTGGGGTACAAGGATAAGGCTACCGGTGGTGGTCCTGTCCAGATCAGACTGCACACGCTGAGTCCACACTTAGACTCCATCACGCATGAGCACCTAAAGCTGAGCTTTAAAAAAGCAAGCTCACCATTGGCAAAAGACACTCATGTCCATCCACAGCTGAAGGATAGACACAACGTGGCTCATCCACACACTATTATCCAGTCTTAACAAGGAAGGAAATTACGATGCAAGCTAAAGCAACGGAAGAGCGGCGTCAAGCTCCGTGAAGTGAGCCAGTCACAGGAGGACCACACGAGCTGGCTCACACGAGGCCCCGGAGCAGCCAGACTCGGAGACAAGCGGCAGGAGGGTGGTTTCCAAGGGCTGGGGTGCAGGACAGGAAGTAGTGTCTAGTGGGGACAGAGACTTGGCTGGAAATGAAAGCGGGCTGGGGATGGGTGATGGCTGCACGATATCGAGAATGTACTTACTGCCGCTGAACTGTCGCTTAAAAAGGTTAGAACGGCATATTCAATAGTTTCTTGCATATTCTGCCACAATAATGGAAAGAGAGAACTCACCTTTGAAGTTGCCAATATACAGGCCAGGCAGGATCTACGAGGAGACACAGACCAGACAGGAGTGTTAAAGGTTTCGGTCGGGTGGGCCCTCCCGAGGCCTGTGCCCACCACACCTACCTCCCAGCAGCTTCTCGGACAGACCCAAAGGTCTCCTCGTCTCCAGGCCTCACAGTGTTCACCACTTTCTGAGTCCAGCCCCAAACCAGCGTCTCCCCAGCCCTTCCTCCCGTCCTGCCTCCTGCCCCCAGGCCCTCTGCTCCGGCTCCAGCGCCCGCCCGCCACCGTCTGAGGACTCGCACCTGCTGTCCCTCCCCTCCTGCTCCCCATCCTTTGGGCCTCAGCTCCAACACACAGCCTGGGGAGGCCTGACCTGAGCCCCACCCCCGTGTCTGGGGGCTCCTGCTTCAGTGGTCCCATCCTCCGTGCTCGCTTCACATGACGCTGTCATGGGCATCACCAGGTGGAGCACAGTCCCCTCTGCTGGGCTGCAGACCCAGCGTCCAGCCCAGGGCTTAGCCATGATGGCCATTCAGCAGAGAGTTGCTGAACGAGTGAGTGAACTGTCAAACGTGCAAGTTAAGAAGAACACACATTCACTCCAAAACGCCTACTTCTTCTAAGGTTCTCAAGCAAGAATCAGATTTCTGGAAAGCCCCAGGCTCAACACAGGGATTCAGCAGATCGGAGACGAGAATGGGTGACTGCAGGTCACAGGTACCCAACACTTTGCAGAATACAAAGCCAGCCTCCGCCCTGCAATACTCTGTATGGAAACTCTGAAATTCAAATGCAGACACCTCCCGGGAAGCTACACCGCCGATGTGATTTCCAAGTGCACACACCACACCAGCCCTGGCGACACCCCTTTCAGCCACCACCAAACACTCCTCTCGGCTCGGCACTCCCTCTCCTCTCCACTCCCCGTGAAAAAGTGGAGCAGGGGCAGGCATGTTCATCGGCTGTGTGGATTCTTTCGAGCACCTTCCTGACACCCAGCTGCTGCCAAAAAGTGACTGCGGGGACCTACTAGGACACAGGCTCAGCATCCGTGCTGGGAACCGTGGGACTAACTAGCCAAGATGGGACACTCATTACAGTGAAAAGAGATTCTGTTAATAATCACTCCAGGACAAGAGGCAAGACCCAGAAGGGATGTGGGCACTGGGCCCTGTGGTCCCTCTGGCTGACTCAACACGCTGGGAGCCAAAACTGGCTTGGAAAGCACCCCAGGGGACTGAGGGCGTCTGCTGCTGCCTGAAGTCACAGACTGAGGCAGACAGGATTCTCCCTGGAACCAGGAAATACAAAACCTTGTCTCGGAGGAAGCCCCAGCATCCACTGCCAAGGAGATAAAGCACTCAACAGGTCTCTCCTGAAACAGTCTGTGGCATTCTCCTGGGAGCAAGGGTGGGACAGAGAGTTCACAGCTCCTGTTCTAAAATGGAAGAACAATGCTAGCTCACCCAGGAGACAGCTCAGACTGCGTTCCCTGGCAGCTCTCGCCAGCGCGGGGCTTTGTCATTACCATCTCCCGTCCCCCAGGGCCTGTTCTGTCTTTATGAGACTTTCGAGGGCAAAACCAGCACAGTTCTTTTCACTGATGGGGACAAAGACAGCCTCCCGGACCAAGCGTTGCTCAGGCTCCTCTGAGTCTCCTCTGTAGGCCTGGTCCTTGGCCACACTTAGCAAAGAATCCTGCTAAGCCAGTTGTCAAGCATCCACCCGCTCTGAGTATCAGCCAAGCTCCTCTTCTTCCACCCTTGGCATCTAACCAAGTTCCGTCAGTGATCTTCCATCCGCTCACCTGCCCCTGTTGTACCGGGAGTAAACCCCATCTTTCACTTGTAATGTCTTGAATAAAATCTTCATTGCCATTTTTAATGTATTGAAATTATTTTTCTTTCATAACACTGACCACGAAAGTCTTCCAGTTCATAAAGCTGACAGTTTCAACAGACCACACCAGAGTCGCAGAGCAGGTCTGTCTCCCCAGAGTAGCAGAATGGGCTCCAGGGGACAGATGGTTTACTGAACTCCAGTCACACGTGGACATTCTCTGGGCACTGGGGACACAGTGTGACCAAGAGAGGCTCGGCCCTGCCCATGTCCCACTTCCCTTGTTGAGCCCCTCGCCCAGGAAGGAGGAGGCACACATGACAAAGCCCCACACTGTCAAGAGCTGCCAGGGAATGCAGTCTGAGCCATCTCCTGGATGAGCTAGCATTGTTCTTCCATTTTAGAACAGGACCCAAGGACCTTTGTGGGGCCCTGATGTCCCAGAGGAGTGAGCCGAGGAGGATGAGCAGGGGACGGTGGAGATGGCCAGCCCTGCGAGAGGTGGGTCTCTCCTGGGAGCGGGCGTGGAGGAGGCGACATGGAGGGTGCAGAGATGGGCAGCCCTGCAGGTGTCCAGGGCTCTAGGCCAAATGCCACCGAGATGCTGGGTGTGTGGGGCGGTTAGAAGGAAGTATTTGTATTTACTGTATCTCAGAAACATCAAAATGAGTATGAAGGAATGCTTTCCTTCATGCTCACCCTGACAGGGTGCTGGGGTCTGGAGGTCAGGAAGGACACGTTTCCATATAGTGCACACACATTACTCCATTTAGTTTCTTCAGAAATTCAAGTGGGCTACTTGGGGAAAAGATATTATGACCCATTTTTCCTTCTCTTCTTTGTGCTTCTACTATCTTATCTACTAAACAAAAGCAAATACGTTTCATGTTATCTTTAAATAGAAGAAACAGGGGTGCGTGAATAGCTCACCTCTGGGCTCTGCTACCCTCGAACCATGACTCTATGGTTCCTGAACGAACCCCTTGGAGCTCTCCTCCCGACGATCAGCCCCCTGTACTCCACTACCCCCAGCCCCATCGCAGCCCTTGGCTATGGGGCCAAGGACCCCAGTCTGGAACCTCACAGGCTGCAGAAGCAGCCACTGATCTCATCTATTTCATCGAATCACCCTTTGAAAGTCACATTCTCGTTGGGTCCTCTTCTAGATCAAAATGCTCGATGGCAAACCCTTTCCAAAGAAATTGGAGTCCAAACAGAAACTTTCACTGCGGCCTCCTGCCCCTGGAGGGCCCCACTCCACTTCAGTCCCCACGAATCCAGACAGCCCAGGCTTTCCAACCAGCTCCACCCTGGACAGTCGCCTGCTCCGCTCCCAGTATTCTCACTAGAGAAGGCAGAGACCCTCACTGCTTGGGGCCCTTTATCCCATGGGTCTGCTCGAGAGTTACAAAACCTGAAACTGACAGCTGTTTACTGGTTTCCAAGACTTGGAAGACCCCGCTTTGGAGCCTGGTAGGCAGCACCAGCCTCCAGCCTGTTGGCTGTCGCGACAGCAGCAGCAGGCCTCTGTGGCTGCTCCGGGCTGGAGCAGAGACAGCGCAGCGCCCACCAGCACCCTGCCTGGTGGCAGGGGCCCAGGGCTGGCAGAACCCACAGAGCCCACTGGCAGTGGCGGCAGTGGCAGCACCTTGGGCCAGCGGCAGAGACGCTCTCCCCAGACCAGTCCTAGGATCTGCTCCTGGCAGGTGCCTGAATCTGGTTTTCCAGCCCTCCAGGCCTTCTGCCCTGTTTTACCTCAAGTAGACGCGTTTGGATTCTGTTGCTTACAACCAGGCATCCGGATGTAGGCCTTTCAACCCAGAAAAACGCACAAATGTAAATAAGCTGCACAAATCTTCAAGCAAGCCACAGGGCAGCAAAGCCCCGCCCACCTGGGAGAGCAGCCCCACTGGCCGCAGGGACCACCAGGAGAGTCCGCCCTCACTGAGCCTCCCTCCCACTTGGTCAGCACTGGCTTCCATGCCTCCCTGGAATCCCAGCCAGCCTGCTCCTCTGGAAACCGTGGTGCAGGCCTTTGTCCAGCTCCCATCTGATCTACTGACACAGCTTCTTAGAGATCCCCCTATCTCTGGCTTTGTCCCCCAAAGGGTTCCTGAACCTGCCTTCAATGTGCCAAGTTGGCCATGTGACTCCAGATTAGACTCTTCCCAGGGCTCCAAATGGCTCAGGGAAATTAGACACCTCAACAAGAGCCGCCCTTCAGGGATGGAGGCTACGATGCCTTTAGCCTCCGCCCCACACCCCAAGGTGGCTCCCCAGCTCCAGCATCTAGGTCTCCTGGGAAACATCTCCATCTGCAAACACTGTCAACTGTGTATTTTTAAAACCCCTACATGTTGTGATAAATGACTATGACCCCTATACGCTGCCTGCATCGTATCTGTGAACACGTTTTCTCTAACCCTGAGTGGTTGCTGCATGATCGGCAGATCACTACTTAGGTAAACGTCTCTTCAATGAATGAATGGACAACGTGAGCCAGGTGGGAGGGGCCAGGCAAAGAAGACAGAGAGAGAAGACCACTGTGGGTGAGGCCTGAGAGAGCCCGCTGTGCCCCTTTCTGCTCCGGGAAGGTCACGGCCAGCCACACTGCCAACTGCGCTGGCTGGGAGTGCGGGGCGGTTGAAGGAGATCAGCGTCCAGGGCCAAGCGCCGGCAAGGACAGAGGTCTCCCCTCACCAACGTCAGGGAGGCGACTCACCCGAAACCGTGCAAGCTGCACGTTTATATGCATTTAGGTATTTTAACTGTGAAGAGAGGACAGAGTTGTGTGAGTAAACTTTCAACTCCATCTTCCAGACTGGGAGAATAAATGACAGTTTCAAGCGCTGGAAATAGAAAGCAAACTGCGTGCTAAATTGCTCAGTCCTGTCTAACTCTTTGTGACCCCATGGACTTAGCCTGCCAGTCTCCTCTGTCCATGGGGTTCTCCAGGCAAGAATAATGGAGTCGGTTGCCGTGCCCTCCTCCAGGGGATCTTCCCATCCCATGGATCATGCCCAGCTCTCCTGCATTGCAGGCAGATTCTTTACCATCTGAGCCAACTGCTCAATCCCGACTTCTGTGGTTTCTTCCATACTGAGCTACAAAGCAAGATCCAGGACAGCTGGAGAGCTGGCCACAGACAGGGAGAGGAACCACACTTTTGTTTTCAAGGAGAATAAAAAGCCCATAAAATTTAAATGTCTACATCAGTCAGCCTCAACTCAAACTTAAAGCTAAATATTTGACTGGTAGATCTCCCCAATATAACTGCTGCTTTTAATCCCTAAGGACAAAGAAAGAGAAAATGAAACGAAACAGTGTTCCAGCAGGCTCAGGCTCTTCCTGGCACATGGAGGGTGAGGTGGCTGGTCAGTGACATCACCGAGAGCCGGGACTCAAGCCAGAACTAAGAACACAGGGGAGTGGAGTCATCACCCCATGGCGAGAAGTGGGGACATGCGCATACCATGTGAGGAGGTCCTAGGCTCTAAGGGAGCAAGTCCTTGCCCTCTGATGAGGGTGTTGGCGCCCCATCGTCTACCTGATGGCTGCTTGTCACTCAGATCTCATTTGAGATGACTGCTCCAGGAAATGGCAACCCACTGCAGTATTCTTGCCTGGGAAATCCCATGGACAGAGGAGCTTGGTGGGCTACAGTCCACAGGTCACAAAGAGTAGGACACGACTTAGCAACTAAAGCAACAACAATAATCTGTACTTTGCAGTTTGCAAAAACTGTCTTCTAGTACATTCTCATCTGTTCCTCCAAGAATCTGGGTAGTAATTGGGGGAGGCAACATTGTACTCATTTTAAAACAAATGAGGAGACTAGCTAAGCAAACCACCATCCCTGCGCATCAAGGGCAAGAAAGAAACTGCTCTTAGGAACACTGAGTGACCCCTTCCAAGAACACACTCACGCAGTGGCAGAGTGGACACCCCAAATCAGGCTTTCTGACAGCTATGCCCCGTGTTTCTTTCACACAGTGCACTTCTCATAGCAAGGCAATACCCTCAGGGAAGGATCTACCTCCTACTGCCAAGAGCAAGTCTCCCATGAAAGACTAGGGCAGCATCACTTCTACCAGGTAGGCTGCTTTCAGGGAAAACAGGGCAGTGAGGAAGAAAGAGGTCCCTGAATAGGACTGATGAACTGAGCCAAACCTGGCGCTCACAAGCTGCCCCAGGATGGCACTGCTCTAGCCACTGTTAGGCCACTGGTTCTGGCTGACGAGATAAACACGTGCACATTTCTCTACTATGATGCTCAGCCAGAGAGAACTGATTGCTGTTTTTGATCAGTTACTATTGTACTTAACACTAATGAGAATGAGGACTTTTCTTTACAGGTCCTTCCCCAAAAGATGTGGTCAGACCCTGGAGAGAGCTTGGACTCAACTAGGAATTTTCAAAGACTCCACAGAAACACATTTGCTTGCAGGAACCTGTTGAGTTTAACCTGATCCTACTTGAGGCACTTGCCAGACTGGCCTTTACCAGCACAGCTAGGCAGTTGGTATGAAGAAAGAGCCAGGCCACCGGGCCTTGAGTCCAGGCTCTGCCATTCACCCAGTGGGTGACTCTGGCCTGGGCACCTGTACATGCCTAGGGATGGAATGGTGGTCTGGGGGTTCGATGAGTTACCCTACGTGGTGAAACGCAAAACAGGCCTTGGCACACACCTTGGCCAGTCTTGGCTGCCTAACCTTCCCCTCTCCTCTTTATCCATATCAAACATGAAGACAGGAGACGGCTTTTTCCTATTTTACAACTAATTTGGGACTCTGGGGAGCTCTTTTCAGGTTATTTTCCAGCGTCTTTAGAAATCACTTGAATTAAACTGGCGTTCTAGTGTAAAGATTTCTACTATCATCAAAATCAGTGGCAGTTGGGTTCAAAACCAGTTCTGCCACTTCCTAGTTTTAGGACCTTAGTCGCACCACTTAATCTGAGTGACCATTTCCCAATCTGCACAAACAGTCAGATAAGGCATACTGACCTCCTAGGGCCACAGTGATATGAGACTCAAAAAAGTCAATAGCTGCTGCACCCTTTTCTCTGTCTCCTCATCGTCTTTAACTGCCCTGAATGCAAACGCCTCTTCCTCTGCCCCTCTAGAGCTGTGTAGAACGCTATGTACACCTAGCTGGCATGGGCACAATGTTCTGCCACATAGGAGACTGGCACGCGTTGATGAGAAGACCCTCCACAGGGACATGGATCACAAATAAAACCTGCTGTTTTCAAACAGTGAGAACAGAATCTGCATTGTTTGGTTCATAAGTTCTCCTTGGCCAAACATGACCGATTTTTGTGAGATGGGAAATAAATCTTGTGCCAGGCACCTCAGGACCCACACACACTTCGCAAATTAAGTTTTCAGTTCCAAGGGCATTATGTTTTCAATCTATAAATGTTCTTAGGCACTTCTATCACTAGCACCTATACTACTTCCACGAGATGTGCAAATCAGCCACTCCTTTTCTTGCAGAAGACATGAAGCCTAGCTCCAAGTCACACAATAAAACAGGAACGAACTCTAGTTAAGGCTTTTAATTTCTGGCTTCCAGCAATCTACTTTGCCCCTAAACAATCTTGCAACTTTGAGCAGCTCTTCAGATCTCAGCTTAAACATCTTTACTCCACATGACCCTTGGTCTGCACTGAACGCTGCTTCCAGGCTGTGCTCATCACATCTATTTCTGACTCTCTACCTTTTGGGGCCTCCACTCCTCCTGACCGTGTGTTTGTTCTCTCAAATCACACTCACTCACACACACACACACACACACACACACACACATGCTGTCATGCAATACAGTAGCCGTTAGCCACAGTGACTCTGAGTACTTAAAGTGTGGCTAATCCCAAATGAGATATCATTTAAGTATCAAATATACACCAGACTTTGAAGACTTAGTACAAAAAATATATACACAAAACAGTGATTTTATCTATTAAATGTTGAAATGACAATATTCACAATATATTTCAGTTAAATAAAATATATTATTTTTCCTTTTTTAATGTGGCTACTGGAAAATTCTAAATTACACATATAGCTCACATTATATTTCTATTGGGCAACTGCTGGTCTCTCCTGAAGGTTTCATGAAAGACCTGTCTGTGTCATTCACCACTGCACCCTCCCTTGGCCCCCACAACTAGCACCTGACTAATGGTGAGCACACAATAAAAACTCACTGATTTAATGTGTCTCTAAATCTCCACCCATGTTTCCCCATCTCTACCCTGGAGATACTGGTTCTACTTACAATACAAGATGATTATGTTAATAACATTAATAAGAAACATACTGCTTTCTTCGAAAGGTAAACATTTTTACTTTGAATTGAAAGGTAAAATTTTTACTTTGAAAGGTAAAAATCATGTATGAAAGAGACAGCTTTGGCTAAAAATCTAAAAATAATTTTGAACACTTAGGCAATGATCTGTATCCCTAAGTATGTTCTTTCAGTTTTAATAGAAAAATACTACAAATTAAATGCTGAAAAAGGTGGAGAGTGAACACCTCAAGTGGAGATAACTAGGAAAAACACCAAAATAGACCTGAGGCATAATCACTAGTGGGAAGGCAAAGAGACCCCACTGCCTCGCGGAAGCCCCTTCTGAGGTTCTGCTTTCACTAAAAAAAAAAAAAAAGTCCAGGGTGCTGATGGATTCTGGTGCTAATGGAGACATAATGCAAGTATTTACCCAAGAAAGAAACAGTCTCTTCCCAAACTTGATTACTGTCACCCGCTTTCCCCCCAAAAAGCCCTCGCAAGGTATGCCCCTGGTTAACAAATGCCTCTGGTAAACAGGCCTAAACTGCACACTCGCCCTTTTATAAACTGAGTCTCAAAGACAGGGTGAGCGTGGCAGGTAAGCAGTTAGGCGGGTGCACAGGGTACTCCCTGCAACGCCTTCGCTGCCTGCCTCGGCAGCGGACACTGAAGGGACCCGGGGCCCATGAGTCGGCCGTGAACGCGCCCAGCAGGACCCTGGGTGAGTGGGGTGCGCGGGGAGCAGAAGAGGACAGAGTCCACCCTCTGGTCCGGGCCCGCTTCAAAGACCCGAGAACAGACAGTTTTCGATGAGGGCTTTTAAAAAAAAGTTCTGTATTCTTTTCTTTAAGCCGGCAGTACCAGATCACAAAATTCTGCGCCGTGTCTGCCGCAGGCAGCTGAGTCCGGTCCCCTCCCCAGGAGAGGCACAGCCGGGAGGGGTCTGGGCAGGCAGGGCTGGGGGCCGGCGAGCAGAGGCGGGGAGGACCGCGAGAAGGCGGCTTCGAATCTGTGCCCCACACGCGGGCAGTTACCAGCACCCCAGGATTTAGGCCTCTGCAACTTTTCTGTTCCTGAGAAAAGTTACCGCACACGGTAAAAAATCGGGGAGGAAGACGTTACGGAAGAGGAGACACGTCTCCCCCCGTGTGTAACGGCCGGGCGGCGGTGCTGCGAGGGCTGAGTTGG
>SJYW01002002.1:31219-107211 GCA_006410735.1 Raphicerus campestris | reverse complement strand
GGGGACTGGGGCCGGGGGCTCCGCGGGGCCGGGCGTGGGGACTGGGGCCGGGGGCTCCGCGGGGCCGGGCCTGGGCGCGCGCCCCAGCCGTAGCCGCCGTGCGCGTCCTGAGTCTGGGCGGGGCCGGTGGTCACGCGGGCGCGCCCCTACGCTGTGGGGAGTGTCGCGGAGGCTCCCCTGGGATCACGGTCGCCAAAACTCCCGCAGGCTTTTCCCCGGGGAGACGCGGGGCCTGTTACCAGCAGTCGCCGCCCTGCCTGGGTGAATCAGGTGCTAATCAGAGCCCTGGTCTTGGCAGCTCCCCTGTCTGGGTTTTCTGAGTGCGCCCGATTTAGGCCGGGTGGGGGGATTCCTACGGCCCTGCCCCACCCACGAAGACCGAGAAGGCTCGCCCAGTGGCGAAAGGTGGGCTCGGTGACTCATCTCTGGGATGACCTCACCTCCCGACCCCAGCGGAGCAGATGTCCGGATTTGAGACCTCATACCGTGACTTGGGACGGCTAGCGCGTTCCCTTCTTCAGATTATAAACTGGCTCGAGTAGGTGCATGGGTGTGTTGAATCAAGTGCTTCTGGAAAGCCCCTCCCTTGCTAAGCACCATGGTGATGTCCACATCGTGTTTCTGCCCGGAGTGGAATACTCTAACGCAATTGTGTAAGTATTCTGCACGCCTGCTAAACTCCTGACTTCTTCCCTGCAGACAGAACCTTTGAACCAGGGGTTTCATCTTTTTCACATCCTCAGCAATGCCCTGCGCCTAGTGTGCGCTTGGTAACTGCTAAATGGACAGATGCATCACTCTGGTGTGGCTGAGCTCACCCCAGTGACCACATTTCATCCGCTCCTCCTTCCTCCCAGAGTCACAGCCACACAGACTCTGTGTCTCCTTGAACCTGCCACCCTTGACCTTGCCCTTGAGCCTGTGCGTGGGCAGTGCTCGCTAACCAGCTGTCTCATTCTGTCACTGGCTCTTTTCTTCAAGGCCTCAGCTCAGATGCCACCCCCTTAAAGAGGTTTTCCTAACCACCCAGTCCAAAGGAGATCCTCCAGTCACTCTCATATTACCCTGTGCAATTTTCTTCATAGCACTTAACATGATTAGACATTCTCATATTTATTTGCTCATTTTCCTATATCTCACTAGAACACCCTCCAGAGGAAAAGGGCCTGTCTTTTAAGGGTCTCTCTTACTCATATGGCCAGGAACAATGCCTGGCACAAAACAGGTGCTCAGTAAATATTTGTTGAATAAATTAACAAATTCCAGAGGGCTGAGAAAACAGCGGTGTGATTCTGAGGAGTGCTGACACTCTGAAAAGAGCTTGCGGACTCCGTCGCAGTCCTTTCCCTCCCTGTGGGTGCCCTCTGGGCCACAACAGGTGCCAGAGTCCCGTGTCTAGGAAGTGCCCCCTGAGCGTGCTCCTACCTTGCCCCCTGGGTAGGCTGGCACCCAGACCAGACAGCACCCTCCCTGCCCCTGGCTTCTGGAGAGTTCCTTCCCTCTTGCCTTGACACCCTCGTTTCCCTCTGGCCTCCCCGTCACCTGGGCAGCCCCTCCCCTGCTCCGCACCGTTCTTGTGTAGACAGCACGGCGTGGTTACTGGACTGCCCNAGTTCCTTCCCTCTTGCCTTGACACCCTCGTTTCCCTCTGGCCTCCCCGTCACCTGGGCAGCCCCTCCCCTGCTCCGCACCGTTCTTGTGTAGACAGCACGGCATGGTTACTGGACTGCCCGGGGAATCCCAAGGCCAACCTCTGATCCTAAATCTCAGAGTGCTATTGGGCAAGATGATCAACTTTTCTGAACTGCTTTTTTTTTCCTCCTGAAAATTTACAAAGATCCTGCCCCGAAATCAATGAATGACGCTTATTTCCCTTCTCTGCTATGCTGTTGTCGCTTCTAGTAGTCAGATGAACTTGTGAAATCATAATTCATAAGTTAGTATTTTGACCATAAATGACAGATCCACACCCAATTTTTCTTCTGCCATTCACTTGGAACCTTTTCTTTCTCTTATTTCTCATAAATTTATTTTTCTAGCTCAGATCAGCTGCTTAACAATCTCTCTTAAGCTCAGAACCAGCTCTGGCTGCCTCCTAACCGTCAGAAGTGGCACTCTGGCCTCCATTCAGTATGGCCTACAAGACTCACATGCCCAGAGCGCATTTCAAATTCTGCTTTTTGGTTAAGTGAGAAAAGGTGAAAGCATTAGCATCAGAAGTCAGAAGAGTCAGTGTGTGTGAGTGTGTGTGTGTGAGTGTGTGTGTGTGTTTTGGGGAAGGTTTTCCATAAGCGAGTATTCCTGTACTGCATCCATCTTCTCCTTGAACCTGACCCCACCTAGTAATTGCCATTGTCTAGCAGTTCAAGCTAAAGAAAAGGAAAAGAGGACGTCTGAGCCATTTTGACAGGTCTTGGTTCTCTCTTTTCATTTTCATAGACCAGAGATTTTCAGGTTCACCTCTCATGCTCAGCTGGTGTCATGCAACTTCCAGGCTCCTTCCTGTCTTCCTCCTCATTCCTTATAGCCCCTGAGAATGGAAAGAAGGGAGGGACAAAGACACCTAGAAGAAGCTGGCTTTTGTCACATTTAAGGTAGAATTTGTTCATTTGTGTGCTCTAATAAGTTGTTCAGGTACCGTAAGCCTAGTGGAATTTGATGCCACATAAGATCTCTACTTTCACTTGTCTTCCTGCTATTTCCCTGTCTCTCAGCACAGCCAGCATCACAGACTTTGGCAGCAACTCCCCAACAAAGGTTTCTTGTGTGCGTAATGTGGAACGGTTACTAGTCCTGTGGGCCAACCAGAACCATGCACGTGTGGTTAAGGAAAACCAGCCAGTGGTGTGTTTAGTGAGCAATGAGTTTGAACTTTAAGGTGGGAGTGGGTAAAAGACCGCAAGCAGAAGTTCAGCCATTAGAGGCAGCCGAGCCCTTTGGGGTGTTACTGACAGTTCAGAGAATTGAGATAAACCTTGGCGCAAGTGGGAAGTAGTTAAGTAATGTTCCTTGGCTTTTTTAATGTACTGTGGTCCAGAGTGTCTCAGCCTCGGCACTGCTGACATTTGGGGCTACATCTTTTTTTTCTTGTGGGGTTGTCCTGTGTGCACTGCGATGTTCAGCAGTGCCCCTGGCCTCTACTCCTGTGTGCCAGTGGCCCCTCCCCCAGCTGATTGTCAGAAGAGTCTCCAGCCCCAGAGAGCAGGTGTGCCTCCTGCCACTACCCTCTGTGCAGTGGGGTTACAGGGATATCTTTTAGGGATGAAATGTCTTTATCGGTGTCTCTTTCCATCTGTTTCTCCCACTGATAACCACTTAAATTTACACTAATAGATAATGTCAGCCCTCTGCAGAAGCCTCAGGCCACATTGTCAGATTAGAGCAAATTAAGAAGAAGTTAAAATGAAGAGCTAATTAGCCAAAACATCACTGAAAGTTTTTTATTTAAAAGCTGGAACCTAATGAATTGTGGACAAAAGTAAAAGGAAGTGGAGTCTATAACTGCTGAAGCAAAAACACAAAACATTTTCTCTGCTTCTCCAACTGTTTAGAAAGAGAGTGGGCATCCAGTTGACTGTTTGACCATGAGGATGGGCCCTTCAATGACCTCAGCCTTTAAAAGGCCACTGATTTCCAGCCCTCCACACCCTCTCCTGAATATGAACTTGGTTTCCTCCTTCCACTTAAGGAGTTTGGAGACCTCAGCTCTCAGAGCACTGACTTCTGAAGAGGGTGGTGTCAGGGGAAGACAGCAAGAGGGATGGATACTCAAGTAGGTAAGCAGGGCCCAGAGATGTGAGAGAGAGCCTGGGAGAGGAAAATGGAGGGGCCCTGGCATGCATATAGTTGGGAGCCTGTTGACATATGGAGTCCCCAGCAGTTGGCAGAGGGAGCTGTTCGGCAAATTATAGAGCAGAGCATCAGGCAAGGGGGAGGAAGACTGAGCCCAGGTCTCTAATGCTGGAGGAAGGTGATGGTGTTGTCAGCCTGTGATCGTAGCATGTGTGCCTGTATGTAGGTAGTACTAGGTTTTCAAAATTGCAAGCTTCACAGGAGCAGGGACAAGCTGTCCTCAGTCTTAGTATCCAACACCTGAAATAAGCCCTGCTGTGTGGGGAAGCTTTTAGATGTTTGTTGATCGACTGGGAGATTGTTGCAGTTACCCAGTGGTGATGCCCACGAGTAATTCATCCCTTTACTCGCCAGCCACTCTGTCAATGCTGCATCTGCCTGATGGGGCATTTCTACAGCAGCGCAGTTTCCAAGCGGGATGGCTGTGATCTAGGAGTAGCTGAAGTCCTTTTGAAATCGATGCTGTGTCTACTGGAGAGAGAGAGACAGAAGTGGGGAGGCGAAGGAGGGAGATGAAGGGAGGGGAGGCATTTCCCACAGTGTCTTAAGAGTTGCTGTAGTCTTCCTCCAGATTTGCAGCCATAGCTGTGGTTGGCAAAGCCCAGTACAGTCTGCAGTTCTGCCCTTGACACCCTTTGCTCTCTGAGCATTGGTTAGGAAGCAGTCCTGGTTTATGAACATCATCTTGCCGGTTGGCTGTGGTTCTTTCTTTTTTGTCTGGGATGGTTTGCATTTCCTTCTGTCTGGATGGTCTACCTGAGACAATAAACAGGTCCTTCAAAACTTTCCATGGTGAAAAAACCAAAAAAGTCTTCACAGCTGATGATCCCAGCCCAAAGTATCTGACAAAATCTGAATAACTAGTGTCTTTTTAGATTTAGTAGAATAATTGTCTTTTTCACCTGTGTGACAGCTTGGGCCTTGCTTTTCACACTGACTCATCTGGACACACAGACAGTTGCACTCTCTGTAGTTCTATTTTCATTATCTCCAAACCTTTGTGAAATCCTATTCAAAGTGACCACATGACTGCGATCCAGTGGAGAGGGATCTTCCCTAGGTGTCCCTGGTCACAGGGCCCGTCTGCCTGCATTCACCACACCTACGCATCCAGCTGCCCTCTTGGAGGCACACTTCTGCTTCTTCAAATGCCTTTGGGGGCTGGGGCAACCCAGAGTGACAGAGAGAAGGAAAGGGCTGCTCCCCTTCAGAGAAACTGACCCCATCTGCTAAATGTTACTCTGAAGTTCTTTCCTACTGAAGAGCTCATGCTGGTCACTTTTGTTTGTTTGTTTTCTTCCCCTTTTATGTGAAACAGAAATTGAATGGATCTGAAGANAAGAAGTTAAAATGAAGAGCTAATTAGCCAAAACATCACTGAAAGTTTTTTATTTAAAAGCTGGAACCTAATGAATTGTGGACAAAAGTAAAAGGAAGTGGAGTCTATAACTGCTGAAGCAAAAACACAAAACATTTTCTCTGCTTCTCCAAATGTTTAGAAAGAGAGTGGGCATCCAGTTGACTGTTTGACCATGAGGATGGGCCCTTCAATGACCTCAGCCTTTAAAAGGCCACTGATTTCCAGCCCTCCACACCCTCTCCTGAATATGAACTTGGTTTCCTCCTTCCACTTAAGGAGTTTGGAGACCTCAGCTCTCAGAGCACTGACTTCTGAAGAGGGTGGTGTCAGGGGAAGACAGCAAGAGGGATGGATACTCAAGTAGGTAACCAGGGCCCAGAGATGTGAGAGAGAGCCTGGGAGAGGAAAATGGAGGGGCCCTGGCATGCATATAGTTGGGAGCCTGTTGACATATGGAGTCCCCAGCAGTTGGCAGAGGGAGCTGTTCGGCAAATTATAGAGCAGAGCATCAGGCAAGGGGGAGGAAGACTGAGCCCAGGTCTCTAATGCTGGAGGAAGGTGATGGTGTTGTCAGCCTGTGATCGTAGCATGTGTGCCTGTATGTAGGTAGTACTAGGTTTTCAAAATTGCAAGCTTCACAGGAGCAGGGACAAGCTGTCCTCAGTCTTAGTATCCAACACCTGAAATAAGCCCTGCTGTGTGGGGAAGCTTTTAGATGTTTGTTGATCGACTGGGAGATTGTTGCAGTTACCCAGTGGTGATGCCCACGAGTAATTCATCCCTTTACTCGCCAGCCACTCTGTCAATGCTGCATCTGCCTGATGGGGCATTTCTACAGCAGCGCAGTTTCCAAGCGGGATGGCTGTGATCTAGGAGTAGCTGAAGTCCTTTTGAAATCGATGCTGTGTCTACTGGAGAGAGAGAGACAGAAGTGGGGAGGCGAAGGAGGGAGATGAAGGGAGGGGAGGCATTTCCCACAGTGTCTTAAGAGTTGCTGTAGTCTTCCTCCAGATTTGCAGCCATAGCTGTGGTTGGCAAAGCCCAGTACAGTCTGCAGTTCTGCCCTTGACACCCTTTGCTCTCTGAGCATTGGTTAGGAAGCAGTCCTGGTTTATGAACATCATCTTGCCGGTTGGCTGTGGTTCTTTCTTTTTTGTCTGGGATGGTTTGCATTTCCTTCTGTCTGGATGGTCTACCTGAGACAATAAACAGGTCCTTCAAAACTTTCCATGGTGAAAAAACCAAAAAAGTCTTCACAGCTGATGATCCCAGCCCAAAGTATCTGACAAAATCTGAATAACTAGTGTCTTTTTAGATTTAGTAGAATAATTGTCTTTTTCACCTGTGTGACAGCTTGGGCCTTGCTTTTCACACTGACTCATCTGGACACACAGACAGTTGCACTCTCTGTAGTTCTATTTTCAGTATCTCCAAACCTTTGTGAAATCCTATTCAAAGTGACCACATGACTGCGATCCAGTGGAGAGGGATCTTCCCTAGGTGTCCCTGGTCACAGGGCCCGTCTGCCTGCATTCACCACACCTACGCATCCAGCTGCCCTCTTGGAGGCACACTTCTGCTTCTTCAAATGCCTTTGGGGGCTGGGGCAACCCAGAGTGACAGAGAGAAGGAAAGGGCTGCTCCCCTTCAGAGAAACTGACCCCATCTGCTAAATGTTACTCTGAAGTTCTTTCCTACTGAAGAGCTCATGCTGGTCACTTTTGTTTGTTTGTTTTCTTCCCCTTTTATGTGAAACAGAAATTGAATGGATCTGAAGACGTTAAAAGGTGTCTGGGTAGGGGGCTGGAGGGAGAAGGGGGTTTCCTCAGAGGATGGAATGTCCCAAGAGAAATTTCACTTATTGTGAGGGGGAAGTCCATTTCATGTTACATAATGGTGTCACTGTTCAACACTCTGTTGACAGTTTATTAATATTTGTCAGTATTTTGATTAGTCATTCATCTTTAAAGCCCTGTGCATTACAGAAAGACCATTATACGTAAAGTGCTCCTCAGGCTAGATGACAGACCGGGATCGTTTTCTTACCCACAGCAAAGCACTGGTGACTTCTCACTGACCACCTCTTGGTCTGCAGAAGGCTGCCTGCCTCCACCCAGACAGGACGGGTTCCGTCAGCGCGGCGTGCTGCCGTTCAAAGCCACCTCCCAGTGCTGTCTCCTGCACTCCGCCAGCCCTGCCAGACCGGCGTGCGCGTTGTGTGCAGGGCTTCCACTCCAGATGGCGGGCACAACTGCTAGCACAGGAGTGGCTGCTGCAGGGAGGGTAGGGTTACTGCAGAACGGGGCGTGCTTGGTTAACAGGAAGTCAGGGTGTATTTCTCTCACATCCAGTAACCCCTGAACGAGGGCAAGGGGCCTGTGGCCACGCACGCCCTGGTTCACCAATACACGCTTGCACACTGTACAGGCTGGAGCAGCTCTCCATCTGGAAACACTTGCACCTGACTTTATACTGACGTCCGTTTCTCTCCCATTCTGCTGCAAAGCACAAGAGGTGCTCATTTTACCACTCTTGTAATTAAAGCGTCCACGATGGTGCCTTAACCCTATCAAAGGCACAGTTTTGAAGGAGATATGAGATCTCTGTCTCTAAACAGAGACAGCTTTGTGACTTCTGAATGGCAGTCCCCCTCCCGCTTGTCACAGTCTGTGGGGCAGACCGAGGACAAGCGCGCTGTTAGGGACGCAGATAACTGATCATAAGACAGCATGATCTGTGGGCATCTTTCCTCAATGCAGTACCTTCAGAAACATGTCCAATTTTTTGAAGTATAGAATTTACAATATTGTTTTGGTTTCAGGTGTACAACAAAGTGATTCAGTTATATATACATGTATACACAAAATTTCAGATTATGCTTCATTACAGGCTATTACAAACTATTGAACATCATGAAAATGTACAATATAAGGTGAACTTTTGCTTTTAAAATCTCACTATTTTCATTGCAGTCATAACAACCAAGCCCGTGGGGCAGGAAGGTCTCTGCTTTGCGGTTGTTTTATTCAAGCCATGTATGAAGTTTCTTTCTGTTACAAAGGGACGTGTGAGGTTTTTCCTTGAGTAATAGCAGCTCTGGGACTTCAGAGTCAGTACCAGTGTTGTTCTGATGGTCGGAATTGCACATCTGACTGTGACAGGCTCGAGGTGAAGGGCCTCCTCTGTCGCAGGCAGACTGTGCTCTGTTCTGGTCATTGCATACAGTTTCGCAGGGTGGGGGTAATAATCCCTTAGCCCTCTTTACCTAGTTTCTAAAGAAATACTTGGTTTTAGTTTGTATCAGTCATTTTCTGTTCCTTTTAGTTTTAAACATTTTCTTATTTATAAAATGTTTAGTTATCACATAAAGAAGAGGGGAAGTTTGGTCCTTGCACTCAATATAGAGTGTCTTTCATGAGTGGACCCTTTTGTCCAGTTTGCCCAGGGTCTCCTCCTTTCTGGAATAGGATGTCCTGTGTCCTGGGAGCCCTTTACTCCTTGGCCCCAGGACGACTGGTGACCCTTGATCTGTGGTGTGTTTGGGAAAATGTACGTTGGCTTTGAATGAGAGACAGTACTTTATTGTTGTTTAAGCAGTTGATTTAAATTGTTTACAAATGGCTCCAGGTGTGCCACATTGGAAAGGAGCCCTGCTTTCTCCACTACAGGGTGGGTCTGGCGGCTTCCAGCAGGCACTGATCTCTCCTCTGCCCTCGTCATGGGCAGCCAGCACTTGCCAGAAGGGAAGTATTGGTTAAAGAAAAGTCGATGGTAGTATTTCTCCCTGAAGAAAAATACATATTGATCTTTCCCGAAACAAATCAATAGTTGTGTTAGGTTCAATTTGAGTATTTTCCATAGAAACTGTCTCAGAGCAACCCTAATAGATTTTCCTTAAAATATTAAATCGAAGAGATCGCAATGCTTGAATGAGTATTTATTTCAAGGGAAACAGACTCCTAAAAGTGGTTAGAGTTTCATAAAGCAGGAGGTTTGGGTACAGAAGTGTTTTGATTCAGAATCTTCTTTCTCCTCTCACCCGCTCCCTGCTTGCTCTCTGTCCTCAGCCCGGTCACTGCTCTGCAGGGAACATGGTCTCACATGTCCTCTGCAGCCCCGTTTCCAAGCACTGAGGTGGCATTTTTATTCATTCGACCAACATTTATTGAAAACCTGCTATTTTACATATTATGCCAGAAGCTGAGGATACAGAAATAAAAACAGAACTGGTCCCATCCTTGATTCACATTCATTCATAAGTCATTTGGAAATAGGGACTTAATGCATAAATGATTTCCATGTAACGTGGTATATTCTGAGCCTGTAAAGCTTGCTTTTAGGAGATTAGAGGAGGTGCTCAGAACTGCCTCAGCTGACTCTTCTTTGAAAATATGTGTCCTTCCATTTCCCATTTCTTGTGTGCGCGTTCTCTTCAAGCATATACACTCGTGTGTGCGTTCTCTTCAAGTGTATACCCTCATGTGCACGTGCGTTCTCTTCATGCGTATACACTCGTGTGCACGTATTCTTCAAGTGAATACACTTGTGTGCGCGTTCTCTTCAAGCGTATACACTCGTGTGCATGTGTGTTCTCTTCAAGCGTATACACTCGTGTGCACGTGCGTTCTCTTCATGCGTATACACTCGTGCGTGTGCGTTCTCTTCAAGCGTATACACTCGTGTGTGCGTGCGTTCTCTTCAAGCGTATACACTCGTGTGCGCATACTCTTCAAGTGTATACACTTGTGCATGTGCGTTCTCTTCAAGTGTATACACTCGTGTGCGAGGTCTCTTTAAACACATACATTCATGTGCAAGTTCTCATCAAATGTGTGCGTTTCAAGCACAGAGGTTCTGGTTATTTAGGGCTTGTCTTATTGCCGCATTCAGGAACTCTCAGTTCATAAAATAGTATTTTCAGCAGTGTTGGAATGTATGCAATGATGTGTTTCCCTCATGACTGGACATAACANAGGACAACTGGTGACCCTTGATCTGTGGTGTGTTTGGGAAAATGTACGTTGGCTTTGAATGCGAGACAGTACTTTATTGTTGTTTAAGCAGTTGATTTAAATTGTTTACAAATGGCTCCAGGTGTGCCACATTGGAAAGGAGCCCTGCTTTCTCCACTACAGGGTGGGTCTGGCGGCTTCCAGCAGGCACTGACTGATCTCTCCTCTGCCCTCGTCATGGGCAGCCAGCACTTGCCAGAAGGGAAGTATTGGTTAAAGAAAAGTCGATGGTAGTATTTCTCCCTGAAGAAAAATACATATTGATCTTTCCCGAAACAAATCAATAGTTGTGTTAGGTTCAATTTGAGTATTTTCCATAGAAACTGTCTCAGAGCAACCCTAATAGATTTTCCTTAAAATATTAAATCGAAGAGATCGCAATGCTTGAATGAGTATTTATTTCAAGGGAAACAGACTCCTAAAAGTGGTTAGAGTTTCATAAAGCAGGAGGTTTGGGTACAGAAGTGTTTTGATTCAGAATCTTCTTTCTCCTCTCACCCGCTCCCTGCTTGCTCTCTGTCCTCAGCCCGGTCACTGCTCTGCAGGGAACATGGTCTCACATGTCCTCTGCAGCCCCGTTTCCAAGCACTGAGGTGGCATTTTTATTCATTCGACCAACATTTATTGAAAACCTGCTATTTTACATATTATGCCAGAAGCTGAGGATACAGAAATAAAAACAGAACTGGTCCCATCCTTGATTCACATTCATTCATAAGTCATTTGGAAATAGGGACTTAATGCATAAATGATTTCCATGTAACGTGGTATATTCTGAGCCTGTAAAGCTTGCTTTTAGGAGATTAGAGGAGGTGCTCAGAACTGCCTCAGCTGACTCTTCTTTGAAAATATGTGTCCTTCCATTTCCCATTTCTTGTGTGCGCGTTCTCTTCAAGCATATACACTCGTGTGTGCGTTCTCTTCAAGTGTATACCCTCATGTGCACGTGCGTTCTCTTCATGCGTATACACTCGTGTGCACGTATTCTTCAAGTGAATACACTTGTGTGCGCGTTCTCTTCAAGCGTATACACTCGTGTGCATGTGTGTTCTCTTCAAGCGTATACACTCGTGTGCACGTGCGTTCTCTTCATGCGTATACACTCGTGCGTGTGCGTTCTCTTCAAGCGTATACACTCGTGTGTGCGTGCGTTCTCTTCAAGCGTATACACTCGTGTGCGCATACTCTTCAAGTGTATACACTTGTGCATGTGCGTTCTCTTCAAGTGTATACACTCGTGTGCGAGGTCTCTTTAAACACATACATTCATGTGCAAGTTCTCATCAAATGTGTGCGTTTCAAGCACAGAGGTTCTGGTTATTTAGGGCTTGTCTTATTGCCGCATTCAGGAACTCTCAGTTCATAAAATAGTATTTTCAGCAGTGTTGGAATGTATGCAATGATGTGTTTCCCTCATGACTGGACATAACAAGGGCAGCCCTAGACTGTGCTCTTGCTTATGAGCCAAACTGACAGGTACCATTCTCAAGACAAGGCTGGACTTACAGAAACTGCAGATAAATAAAAGTGGCGTGCAACATACAGGTTTGGGAAACAGCCTGTGAAGAGAAAGCTTCTTCCCTTTTTCTTAAGGGAAATGTGGCCTTAAGAGATAAAAGGTTATCATGAGCTAAATCAGCAAGTCAAATCTGGTGTATATTGAAGAAAATCGAATTGCAGAACTTGAAGGGCTTTTGAAAACCATCAGATTGTAGTCTAAGCTGCTGGACAACTGAGGCACCAAAATAAATGGTGGTTTCTTAGGGCCACACAGATAAGCAGTAGCAGAACACACCTGCTGTCTCAGGCTTCCCCTCGTTGTCCAGCCCATCCTCAGATACTCACACAGCCTCCTCCTGACCAGTAACCAGAAGGGCAACTCACCACAACCTAGCCTTTCAGCCCTGCTCCCAGTCCAAGCTCATCTTCTTTGGGGCCAGTAGGTATGATACAGTGATGTCCTGAACGTCCACCCTAGAAGGCTGGGTGAGATTCCAGCTGAAGGCAAGGAAGGCAGCTGCTTCAGGTGGAAAGAGGTTCGTGAGCAGCAGCACAAAGTTGGCAGTAGAAGTTTTTTCTGGGTTGCAAGGCGGTTGGTGATGATGGGCAGAGTAGGTTAGGACCGTATAGACACCACTGAGCATCACTGATTAGGAAAGTTAGCCTCACCTCAGCACTGATGGAGGAAGAGATGGGAAAGGGTGAGATCCGTTCAGAAGCTGTTTCTGTAGGCTGGGGTGATGTACTACTGTTCTAAAGAAGTGAGACTGCGAGAGGGTATAAGGGAAAGTCGGCAGGGAGCATCAGCCAATGGTTAAACTGCACAGCAGACTTTGACCACCTACTGTACAGACCCAAAGGTACAAAATTTAAAAGGAATGGTTTTTATCCCCGAGGAACTTGCATGGACAGGGGGTCAACAGCTGCCATACTGTAATGTAAGTGCTGAGGGTAGGCGAGGGAAGTCCCAGAGGAGCACTGCATCAGTGTCCCAGCAGGAAATGGACGCAGTTGGCTAGCTCACGTGACCACAGTGAGGAATTACCTCGTGACAGTGCGCCCAGGCTGAGGGCCACAGCAGACGCTGGCAGCAGGGGAGAGCACAGGGGCACCGCTGCCACACCTGCGCCTGAAGGGGAGACCACCAGAGGCCCAGTGGAGGCTGGAGCCGCAACACCAGGACCCCTGACTAGAGCTGAGGGTAGGAGGTGCTGTGGGCTGGGTTGTGCTCCCCAGCTGTATGTCGAAGTCAACCCAGCACCTCAGAATGTGACTGTTTGGAGAGAGGGTCTGTACAAAGGTGATTAAGCTAAAATGAGGTCCTGTGGGAGGGTCAGTCATGCCTGGTGTCCTTATAAGAAGGGGCTACCAGGACACAGACACGCAGAGGAACGACTTCTAGGGGAGGACACAGGGAGAACTTGGCCAAGGAGAGGATGCAGGAGGCACCAGCCCAGCTGACACCTTTGTCTTGGACTTCTGGCTTCCAGAACTATGGGACATGGATGTCCTGCTGTTAGAAGAAATGACAGTTGTTGCCTGTCCAGGCTGTGGTGCTTCGATATGGCAGCAGCTCCAGCAAACTCATACAGAGAAGGAGGCAGCTGTGGCAGAACCATGCCTCTGTCAGGGAGGCCATGGGGAAAGGCACCCTCGCCTCTCTCTCCAACGGCTCTGTGATCTTGCTTAAAAAAAGCAGCCTGGAGGCCGGCCAAGGAGCCCAAGTGACTTCTGCACATGTGCACTCTCCCAGGGCTTTGCAGGACAGAGAAGGGTGAGAATGGATTCAAGGGGACAAATAGAAAATGATCAGCAAAGACATTTTGAGAAATCAAGAAAGGCTGCATGGAGGAGGTGATTCCTGAACTGAGTGTGGAATAATAAAGGAGTTACTATGCATAAAGCACTTAGATCTCTTCTGCCATAGTATGAGCTATGTGTGTTGCTGTCTTCACCACCAGACCCTTGTATTTACTATTTCTAGCTCAACCTAGCAGTCCAGAAAGGCTGGCATTGCTTTCCCTTCTTACAGACAAGAGGCTGAGCAAAAAGCTCATCCTGCCTCAAGCCTGCCCAGCTCAAGAGTGGCTCATCCGAGTTGCATCCTGGTAGCCATCAGCCAGATGATGAAGCCTGGGTGAAGGACAGACTGAAAGAGGGTATTGTAGACAAAAAGTCATGTTGACAAGAGAGACAGTGGCACACTGGGGATCTGAGGAGGTTTAGCAAGGTGACAGCATGGAATGCAAAGTGAAGAGAGGCTAGACACCAGTGCAAGGGCAGCAGGGCAGCTCAGAGACATCTTCATGTGCCATGCCCGGAAGTGACGACTCCTCAGAGAGCTTGGGGACCCTCTGCAGGATTTGGATTTTAAAATGAACATCTTGAGGGCTTTATGGAGGATATCATTTTAGCAAGTGAGAGTGAAGATGGGGAGATCTCTTAGAAGACCATTGCCAGATGACAATGAGAACCTTCGATAAAGATTGGCAGTGGGGCCTGGTTGGGGAAAGGGGAGGAGGGAGAATTCATAAGGCTTGAAGAGTTATTAAATACAGGAAACTGGAAGAATTGAAGACCAAAGGTTTGCCCCCAGGTTTGTAGCTTGGATACGTGCACACGTGGCGATGCCATTCACAGGGTGGGAACACAGGTGGAAGAGAGCTGATAGGAGAGCGACAATTGTCTGATATGCTGAGTTTCACATGCCTCTGGGTCATCCAGGTAGAAAATATAGAGCTAAATTACACCAGGAAATGCAGAAAACCCAGTGGTAACTTTTGTTGCATCTTATTCACAAATCACAACATTTTGGTTGCTCTAAAAAGTGATTATTTTTCCTACCTTTGTTCTGAGAGGCAAGCAAATACTACCATGATTAGGTCATAGTTATAAGCATGTTATTTCAGTACTTTTTTAAACATGAAACTATTGTTCCAGTTTTACGTAAAGTACTAAAAATAGGTATTGGGAGATGGAAAGATAGTAGTGAAAGTTGAATAAAGTCTTCCAGGAATAGCAGGTGGAGTTATAGCAATGAAGCGAAAGAGTGACCCAAAGCAGACGGGACAAATACGTGCATGACGTGTCTCGTTTCCCAATGAAGGCGAGTGGCGGCTGGGCTGCTCAGAAGCCGCAGCCAGGTATGTTACAGGAAACGGCCACGAGGGCACTGCCTTGGTGGTTCAGCGGTTGAGTCCGCCTGCCAGTGCGGGAGACATGGGTTTGATCCCTAGTTCGGGGTGATCCCGCATGCCATGAGGCGGCTGAGCCCGTGTACTGCGGCTGCTGAAGCCCATCTGCCTGGAGTTCGTGCTCTGCAGCTAGAGGGGCCACCCCAGTGAGAAGCCCGCTCCCCACAGCTGGAGGAAGCCCTGCGCAGCAGAGAAGACCAGCGCAGCCAAGAAGAGTGAAAGACAAAGGAGTAGTATCTTCATAAAGAAGAAAGAGTAACAGAAGGCATAAAGAGCAGATAAAGGCAGCTCTCAACCCCATGGGTAGAGCGAATTATACACATCGTGCAGGAGGCGTCTTTCTAGTAACATTTCAGCGCAAGAGGCAGCGCACAATGAGGAAGCAAACTGTGCAGTACTGTGACTTGCAACGACAGTGGAAATGCCAGTGTGCTCTAAATAGGAGACCTCAAGCATGGCTCCATGAGACTTTAATTTGAGATAATTTATTTTATCATCCATCTCAACCTCAGCGGTTTGGTAGTTCTGACAAGGCTAGTTGTGGTCAGCATATGCTCCTTGGAGCCAAGAAGTGTGTGAGAGAAATGGCTTTCATTGCTCCTAAAGCCCTTGGCAGAGCTTTTGTGTGGTTACACTGTTGGTGAAAAAATGCCCCTAATGTATAGTTGGCTAATAAGAAAGATAAGGCACTAAGTATTGTATTTTCTTTATTACAGTAGAGTCTTGTGTGCTTTTGTATGTCCTAATGAAAACTGAAAGACAACGAGTTGTAAACATCCAGAAAACAAGGAGTGTTTCTCCTCCAACAAGTGAGATCTAGATAAACTGTACAATTATAACTTTCCCTGAACCCATCAAAGACCTGAGGTTATAGGTTAACCAACAGCTCCGAATCCAAGGAAAGCTAGGCCCTTTCAAGGGTAGAAGGACACCAGCAGTTGCCACCGGTGGGGGGACACAGTGGAAAGACGTCAGGCCCCAGACAGGTAGGTAAGAGCTATACTTTCTGTAGCAGAAGGCGCCAAAGGACATGAGGAGCGCCTGCGCCCTTCCGCAGGCTCATCCCAGACTCACCGCTTTCCCATCAGTGCGATCGGGGGTGGGAGGGGCAGGAGGTTGAATGGAGCCCCCTCTCCCCGAGGGGGTGCAGACATGCAGGAGGGGGTGCTTCCACTCCAGGAGAACCTCGAGCCCCATCCAGATCTTTCTTCCTTGTGTGACTGAAGCTCTGTGTCACAGGGAGAGCTTTGAAACATTGTCAGCCCTGGGGCACCAGTGAACATGCGTTGTGTCTGAAGTAAGTTTAGAAATGCAGCCCTTTGGCTTTGGGGGAAGAACAGAAGACAGTCCTGCCCAGGACCCTGTGCCAGGAGCTCCTGCCACCTGGAGACGGCAGGGACTGCGACACACAGGGTTACCAGATTTAGCAATAAAAATAGAGCTGCATTTGAGTTTCACGTGAACAATAAAAATTGTGTAAATATGCCACCTCCCAGGGGTAGACCGCTCTTTCTTGTTCCTTAGCGCGTGCTGTCTTCGGATTCAAAACAGGAGAAAGCCTGTCATCCTGGTTCAGTGTGTCTCAGAAGGTGTGCCTGGGGCTCCAGGACTGGGCTTCTCCCCCTTCCCAGGGAGTCACATTGCTCTGCATATCTTTGGTAGGTCATGTGTGGGTAGGGTTGTCAGAAAAAAAATTGTTTTTACATACACAATGCATAATTTTTAGCATTAGTATGGGTTATTAATTTGATGCCTACAGGTCTATGATTCACTTACTGTACTCCCATTTTAACTGATCAAAAACTAAAGTTAAAAGAGGGTGTGTGAGTGCTAAGTTGCTTCAATTGTGTCCAACTCTTTGTGACCCTATGAACTGCAGTCTGCCAGGCTGCTCTGTCCATGGGATTCTCCAGGCAAGAATACTGGAGTGGGCTGCCATGCCCTCCTCCAGGGGACCTTCCCCACCTGTGGACTGAACCTGCGTCTCCAGTGGACCTTCCCCACCCCGGGGACTGAACCTGCGTCTCCAGCGGGCCTTCCCCGGGACTGAACCTGCATCTCTCATGTCTCCTGCATTGTTGGGTCGGCTCTTCACCACTAGCACCGCCTGGGAAGCCTTGAAAGAGACTAACTGTATAATCACGTGCTGAGTGAGTGTGAAGAGTGAAGTTTGTATCGGGCGGCATGGCTTCAGGGGCCAGCACTCAGCTGTTACTCCAGCGTGAACTCTGTTGTGCATGCTTACTCTGCATTTCATTAGAGATAATTACTGAACAATCCCACATGGAATTCAAACAACCATTTTTAAATAATAAAGTTATTTTTAATAATATTAATGAATTATCCATATGTTGAGCTGAATAATATAATCGCAGATTAGAATTTATTGTTTTTCATTTCATACACTTATTTCTAGACATCTACTGTGATTCTAATTAATTCTGCTAAATATTTATTTCTTACTGGCTGAGTGTATCNAAGTAAGTTTAGAAATGCAGCCCTTTGGCTTTGGGGGAAGAACAGAAGACAGTCCTGCCCAGGACCCTGTGCCAGGAGCTCCTGCCACCTGGAGACGGCAGGGACTGCGACACACAGGGTTACCAGATTTAGCAATAAAAATAGAGCTGCATTTGAGTTTCACGTGAACAATAAAAATTGTGTAAATATGCCACCTCCCAGGGGTAGACCGCTCTTTCTTGTTCCTTAGCGCGTGCTGTCTTCGGATTCAAAACAGGAGAAAGCCTGTCATCCTGGTTCAGTGTGTCTCAGAAGGTGTGCCTGGGGCTCCAGGACTGGGCTTCTCCCCCTTCCCAGGGAGTCACATTGCTCTGCATATCTTTGGTAGGTCATGTGTGGGTAGGGTTGTCAGAAAAAAAATTGTTTTTACATACACAATGCATAATTTTTAGCATTAGTATGGGTTATTAATTTGATGCCTACAGGTCTATGATTCACTTACTGTACTCCCATTTTAACTGATCAAAAACTAAAGTTAAAAGAGGGTGTGTGAGTGCTAAGTTGCTTCAATTGTGTCCAACTCTTTGTGACCCTATGAACTGCAGTCTGCCAGGCTGCTCTGTCCATGGGATTCTCCAGGCAAGAATACTGGAGTGGGCTGCCATGCCCTCCTCCAGGGGACCTTCCCCATCTGTGGACTGAACCTGCGTCTCCAGTGGACCTTCCCCACCCCGGGAACTGAACCTGCGTCTCCAGCGGGCCTTCCCCGGGACTGAACCTGCATCTCTCATGTCTCCTGCATTGTTGGGTCGGCTCTTCACCACTAGCACTGCCTGGGAAGCCTTGAAAGAGACTAACTGTATAATCACGTGCTGAGTGAGTGTGAAGAGTGAAGTTTGTATCGGGCGGCATGGCTTCAGGGGCCAGCACTCAGCTGTTACTCCAGCGTGAACTCTGTTGTGCATGCTTACTCTGCATTTCATTAGAGATAATTACTGAACAATCCCACATGGAATTCAAACAACCATTTTTAAATAATAAAGTTATTTTTAATAATATTAATGAATTATCCATATGTTGAGCTGAATAATATAATCGCAGATTAGAATTTATTGTTTTTCATTTCATACACTTATTTCTAGACATCTACTGTGATTCTAATTAATTCTGCTAAATATTTATTTCTTACTGGCTGAGTGTATCTAAGTTGATGGAGGAAGCAGCAAAGAGGAACCACAATTCTAGACATAATTCTGAAGAATAACAGAGAACAATATAGAAATTTCCTTGTCTTAGAGTACAGACTAAAATGACAACAACAAAAACGCGATTATACTGGGCACATGTCTGCGAGTACTGGGAGAGCATATTCTCTTTTTAACTCAGAGAATATATAGGCTTAATGAATCGAAATTCTTGAATTGCAGAAATCCCTTTAGTTCTAGGGGAGATGGATTGAATTTACTGAGATGTCGTGTGTGTGCACTAATTTTCTCCCGCTGCTTTGGCAAGCCACCGCTTGTGCAGCTCTGTAGGTTAGAGGTCTGACTTGGGTTGCACTGGGCTGAAATCAAGGTGTTGGTGGGAGGCATTCCTTTTTGGAGACTGCAGAGGAGAATCTGTTTCCTTCTCATTGGTGTGTTGGCAGCATTCAGTTCTTGCAGTTGTGAAACCTATGTCCCTGCTTTCTCTCTGGCTGTAAGTGACGTTGCTCAGTCGTGTCTGACTCTGTGACCCCATGGACTGTAGCCCGCCAGGCTCCTCCGTCTGTGAGATTTTCCAGCAAGGACACTGAAGGGGGTTGCCATTTCCTTCTCCAGGGGATCTTCCTGACCCAGGGATTGAACCCGTGTCTCTTGCATTGCAGGCATATTCTTTACCATCTGAACCATGAGGGAAGCCCCTCTGGCTGTAAGCAAAGGCCCATTTCCTCCTCTGGGGGTCACTGGATTCCTTCCTCCATCTTCAGAGCAGTAGTAGCGTCAGTCCTTTGCACATCGCGCTTCTCTGAAACACTCTTCTTTCACTTTTCCACTTTAAAGGGTTCACATGTTTAGCTGGGTCGGGATAATATCTCTGTTCCAAGGTTCTCAGCCTTAATCGCAGGAGCAAAGTGCATTTTGCTGTATAAAGTGGCGTAGTCACAAGAGGTTAGGGTGTGCACATATTTGATCCGTTCTGTCTACCATAGTGCATCAGCCGACATTCTGAAGCTGCGAATAGGAAGCATGACTGATAGCAGTTTAAAGAAATGGGAATGATTTCTCTGCGATAAGAGGGAGTCTGGTGGAGGTGAGGCTAGATGTGGGCGGTCTGCCAGGGAGCCCATCCCGTCTTTCTGCTCCGCTGCCTCCAGTGTCTCGGCTCTGCTGCTGGTGCTGCAGCCCAGGCTCCGTGTCTGCTTTCTAGGCCATAAAGAAGAGGAGGAATTGCTACAGAATCTCTCCTTCAGACTTTCTCATGTTATCTTTGGTCAGTTAGAGATAAACTACATTGTCTGAAAAGTCTTAGAGCAATTATAAGTCATCTCATGAAATAGTCATGAGAGCTATCTAGTGGGTTTAAGCAAAGAAGAGTGAGGGAGGGTTCTTGACTAGGCAGTGAACAATGAGTTATCTCAGACTCAAAGGACAAATGAAGCAACCAATCGTCAGGAGAGAAATATCCAGCATGTCTCCAAGGAATAGGAGCATTCCTGAGCAACAGGAATTTGTGAACTTTTCCTGAGATAGTGCAATAACGTAACTCTCCTCCAGGAACTCTTACATCTGGGTTTTCATTTCCAGATTTTAAATGCCTGGGAGAAAAACTTTGATTGGGCCATGTTAGGTCAGATGCATACACTGGGCTTATTAATTACGACCCTGAAATCAGGGACATTTAGTGTAGATGAAATATGCCTGGAAATCTAAACTTGTGTTTTGACTGTTCTAGAGAAATGTTAATTATGAGATAAACCTTTAGTCAAGTGATGTCTGTTACATTAAAACAGTAAACATGAGTGAAACTTGAAGTTCTAACGGGATGACTGTGTCATGGTTTCGTTGTGTGATGCTGATGGCCAACACAATGCAGCACCAAAAGTTTACCAAATGGCACTGAAATATACTCAGAATTATGCTAATGTTTACATCTCATTTAACTCGCTTTAAGAGAACTACAGTTACTGTGCTAGAAAGGTATAGTGATGATGCTACCAAAACTATGAAGCATGTAGATCACATGTTACACTAATATTTCAGAAGCAGTTACCTATTTACCTCTCAATCTGTTTACCTGTATGGGAGTTCTATTAACATCATACTCAATGGTGAAAAGCTGAAAGTTTTTTTATCTAAGATCAAGAACAAGAAGAGGACACCTTGCAACCCTGGGCAGTTTACTGAAGAGAGTCAACGGTCTCAAGTGTAGTGTGTGGCAAGATGCAGCCTCACACAGCTGTGAGAATTAGAGATGTGTATGAAGGTGGTTGGTGTAGCTAGGAGCTCAGGAGCCCACTGGCTGCCTGCCTTTGGTTCAGCAGGTCGAAGCCTAGACCTGAGTGTCTGAGTTTTAAAAGATTCCCTGGGCGGTTGCACTGCATATGCAAGTTCAAAGAGACATTGACTGACTCGGTGTCTCGCACATGGTGAGTGCTTCGTAGTTGACTTTATGCACAGAATCTAAGGGTTCTGCTACATTTATTCAGGCTGCCATGACTTTTTAAAATTAAGCACAATGATAAAACTTACCCTAAATAAGCAGCTCAGGTTATTTTAACTATGAGAGAAAGAGAGAGAGATGGAGGTAAGAAGAGAGGAATGGAGGGAGGGAGACAAAAGGAACAAAGAGAAATATAAATGCTACTTATGGCCAACGTTTGTACAGTGGGATTTGCAGATTACATAGGAGAGATGTCAAAGGTCTTCAACGCATGGTCATGTATAACTATTTTGAGGGAAATCTGAATCATTTTTGCTTTACAATGTGCAGAACCAAGTCACCTAGTTGGCGTGCGCTTCGCCACTGACGGGCCCACAGGCTTCATCTGCAGTTTGCTGTTTCCACTCATCTCCATAAATGGGTTAAGGCTCTGTTCTTTGTGAGATGACCTCCAAAGAAATTCAACTGCTATGATACAAAGACAGTTGCAAATTTGAGGAAATGGAAAATATCTCAAAATAATCTAGCAACTGTCGAGGATTTATCACACTATACATTTCTAACATAAGGGAACGATCTCTTCCATTTTCCAGTTTTCAGCAATAAAGTCATGTGTGAAGGTTAGGGTGCTTAGCATGTAGTGCTCCCAACATTTCAAGAGTTTGTCTGCTCTTTTTTGTAGGAAAAAGACAAAACAGCAAGCCTTAGGGAATGGAGAGAATCTNCGCGCTTCTCTGAAACACTCTTCTTTCACTTTTCCACTTTAAAGGGTTCACGTGTTTAGCTGGGTCGGGATAATATCTCTGTTCCAAGGTTCTCAGCCTTAATCGCAGGAGCAAAGTGCATTTTGCTGTATAAAGTGGCGTAGTCACAAGAGGTTAGGGTGTGCACATATTTGATCCGTTCTGTCTACCATAGTGCATCAGCCGACATTCTGAAGCTGCGAATAGGAAGCATGACTGATAGCAGTTTAAAGAAATGGGAATGATTTCTCTGCGATAAGAGGGAGTCTGGTGGAGGTGAGGCTAGATGTGGGCGGTCTGCCAGGGAGCCCATCCCGTCTTTCTGCTCCGCTGCCTCCAGTGTCTCGGCTCTGCTGCTGGTGCTGCAGCCCAGGCTCCGTGTCTGCTTTCTAGGCCATAAAGAAGAGGAGGAATTGCTACAGAATCTCTCCTTCAGACTTTCTCATGTTATCTTTGGTCAGTTAGAGATAAACTACATTGTCTGAAAAGTCTTAGAGCAATTATAAGTCATCTCATGAAATAGTCATGAGAGCTATCTAGTGGGTTTAAGCAAAGAAGAGTGAGGGAGGGTTCTTGACTAGGCAGTGAACAATGAGTTATCTCAGACTCAAAGGACAAATGAAGCAACCAATCGTCAGGAGAGAAATATCCAGCATGTCTCCAAGGAATAGGAGCATTCCTGAGCAACAGGAATTTGTGAACTTTTCCTGAGATAGTGCAATAACGTAACTCTCCTCCAGGAACTCTTACATCTGGGTTTTCATTTCCAGATTTTAAATGCCTGGGAGAAAAACTTTGATTGGGCCATGTTAGGTCAGATGCATACACTGGGCTTATTAATTACGACCCTGAAATCAGGGACATTTAGTGTAGACGAAATATGCCTGGAAATCTAAACTTGTGTTTTGACTGTTCTAGAGAAATGTTAATTATGAGATAAACCTTTAGTCAAGTGATGTCTGTTACATTAAAACAGTAAACATGAGTGAAACTTGAAGTTCTAACGGGATGACTGTGTCATGGTTTCGTTGTGTGATGCTGATGGCCAACACAATGCAGCACCAAAAGTTTACCAAATGGCACTGAAATATACTCAGAATTATGCTAATGTTTACATCTCATTTAACTCGCTTTAAGAGAACTACAGTTACTGTGCTAGAAAGGTATAGTGATGATGCTACCAAAACTATGAAGCATGTAAATCACATGTTACACTAATATTTCAGAAGCAGTTACCTATTTACCTCTCAATCTGTTTACCTGTATGGGAGTTCTATTAACATCATACTCAATGGTGAAAAGCTGAAAGTTTTTTTATCTAAGATCAAGAACAAGAAGAGGACACCTTGCAACCCTGGGCAGTTTACTGAAGAGAGTCAACGGTCTCAAGTGTAGTGTGTGGCAAGATGCAGCCTCACACAGCTGTGAGAATTAGAGATGTGTATGAAGGTGGTTGGTGTAGCTAGGAGCTCAGGAGCCCACTGGCTGCCTGCCTTTGGTTCAGCAGGTCGAAGCCTAGACCTGAGTGTCTGAGTTTTAAAAGATTCCCTGGGCGGTTGCACTGCATATGCAAGTTCAAAGAGACATTGACTGACTCGGTGTCTCGCACATGGTGAGTGCTTCGTAGTTGACTTTATGCACAGAATCTAAGGGTTCTGCTACATTTATTCAGGCTGCCATGACTTTTTAAAATTAAGCACAATGATAAAACTTACCCTAAATAAGCAGCTCAGGTTATTTTAACTATGAGAGAAAGAGAGAGAGATGGAGGTAAGAAGAGAGGAATGGAGGGAGGGAGACAAAAGGAACAAAGAGAAATATAAATGCTACTTATGGCCAACGTTTGTACAGTGGGATTTGCAGATTACATAGGAGAGATGTCAAAGGTCTTCAACGCATGGTCATGTATAACTATTTTGAGGGAAATCTGAATCATTTTTGCTTTACAATGTGCAGAACCAAGTCACCTAGTTGGCGTGCGCTTCGCCACTGACGGGCCCACAGGCTTCATCTGCAGTTTGCTGTTTCCACTCATCTCCATAAATGGGTTAAGGCTCTGTTCTTTGTGAGATGACCTCCAAAGAAATTCAACTGCTATGATACAAAGACAGTTGCAAATTTGAGGAAATGGAAAATATCTCAAAATAATCTAGCAACTGTCGAGGATTTATCACACTATACATTTCTAACATAAGGGAACGATCTCTTCCATTTTCCAGTTTTCAGCAATAAAGTCATGTGTGAAGGTTAGGGTGCTTAGCATGTAGTGCTCCCAACATTTCAAGAGTTTGTCTGCTTTTTTTTGTAGGAAAAAGACAAAACAGCAAGCCTTAGGGAATGGAGAGAATCTCCTTTCCAGAGCCACCAGGTAATAAGACTCAAATATCCAGGTGTCAACAACAACAACAAATTATAAGGCATATAGGAAACAAGAAATAATGATGTAAAACTTCCTAAACTTGAGCTAAGATAAGAATCTACAAATCCAAGAAGTTCAATGGACTCCAAGCAGGATACATTCAAAGAGATCCACACTGAGGCAAGTTATGCTCAAACTGTTGAAAGATAAAAACAAAGAGAGTATCTTGAAAGTAAGAGAGAAAAGTTATTCATCACACACATCCAGCACCCCCAACAAAATTAGCATAGTTCTCACCAGAAACTTTGGAAACCAGAAGGCAATGAGTTCAGATCACCAACGTGCTGAAAGAAGAAAACTGCCAACTTGGAATTCTACATTTAGGAAAACTCTTCCTCAGAAATAAGGGAGAAATTAAGACGTTTCCAGATAAAGAAAAGCTGAGGGGGGTTATTAGCATCTGACCTCACTGCAAGAAATGATAAGGAAATCCCCCAGGTTGAAATAAAAGGATGTTAGACAGGAACTCAGAACAGAGTTGTATAGGAGCAGAGGTTTTGCTTTGTATTAAACTCAGACAGGTATAACCTCAAAGTAGAATGTTAACTTTAGGATATTAAATGTAATCCCCATGGTAACCACAAAGAAAATAGCTGTAGTGTGTGCACAGAAGGAAACTGAAAAAGGAAGGAAACTGTTTCAAACACAAAGGAATACAGTAATGCAGGAGATGAAGGACAAAGACGCAGAGAGCCCTCCAGAAGCGGGCAGCAGAATGGCAGAAACAAGGCCCTCCTTACCGGTGACTAGTCTAAATGCAAATGGATCACACTCTCAAATGAAAGACAAAGATTGGCAGAATGAATTTTTAAAAATAATCCAGCTGCATGCTGCTTACAAGGATTCACTTTAGATTCAAAGACATGAAAAGATTTAGAATGAAAAAATAGGAAAAGATATTCTATGTATAGAAACCGGGAGAGCTTGGGAGCATATGCTAATATCATACAAAATAAGCTTGAATCAAAAATGCCTGTAAGAGACAAAAAAAAATCTCTATATAATAATGTTTCAATACAGCAAGATTATATAACAATTATAAATATTTACACACCTAAAAACACACCCTCAAAATATATATGAAGAAAAGCCTGGCAGAACTGAAGGGAGGTATAGACAGTTCTACAATAGTAGTTAGAGATTTCATTTCCCATCTTCAATAATGATTAGAACAACCTGATAGGAGATAAGGAAGGAAACAGAAGACTTGAACAACACAATAAACCAGCCAGACCTGACAAACAGTATGCAGAGCACTTCAGCCAGCAACACCAGAAACGATGCAGCGCGCACGGCACAGTCTCCAAGATACGCCATGCACCAGGCCGCAAGCTAGTCTCAATGGATTTCAGAAGATAGCTATCACACAATGCCTTTTCTAAACACAAGTTGAAATTAGAAGTTAACAATAGAAATAAAATAGAAAAAATTTACATATATGTAATAATATAAAAGTATAGTCTTAAATAAGAAGTGGGTCAAAGAAGAAATCACAAAAGAAATTAGAAAATACTTAGAATTGCATAAAGATGAAAATACAGCATGTCAAAATGGATACAATGCAGTGAATGGACCGCAAAGAGTAGAACTGATAACTGTAAATGCTTGTATTAAAAAAGAAGAAAGATTGCAAATCAACAGTTTAAATTTATCCTTTAAGGAACTAGAAAAAGAGGAACAAACTAACCTCAAAGTTAGCAGAAGGAAGGAAATAATAGAGATCAGCACAGAGATAAATAAAATAGAGAATAGAAAAACAATAGAGAAATTCAGCGAAGCAGAAGTTGGTTCTTCAAAGAGATCAACGAAATCGACAAGCAAGCTGGAGTAAGTCAGAAAGAAAGACTCAAATCACTAGAATTCGAAATCAAAGTGGGGATATTACTGCCAAACCACAGGTATACCAAAGAATACGAGAGGGCACACGAACAGGTGTACATCAACAAATTGGATAACCTGTACGAAATGGACAAAAACCTGGAGACACAAAACTTAGCAAGACTGAATCATGAAGAAATAGATAGTCTGAAGAGAGATGTAGCTAGCGAGGAGCCTGAATCAGTAATAAAAAACCTCCCAACAAAGAGAAGCCCAGGACCGGAAGGCATTTGAGGAAGAAATAACACCAATCCCTCTCAAACTCAAAAAATTTAGAACAGAGTACTTCCGGATTTATTCTAAATGAAAGTGAAAGTCTCTCAGTCGTGTCTGACTCTTTGTGACCCCATGGACTATACAGACCATGGAATTCTCTAGGTCAGAATACTGGAGTGAGTAGCCTTTCCCTTCTCCAGGGGATCTTCCCAACCCAGGGATCAAATCCAGGTCTCCCACATTGCAGACAGATTCTTTAGCAGCTGAGCCACAAGGAAAGCTGAAGAATACTGGAGTGGGTAGCTTATCTCTTCTCCAGGGGATCTTCCCAACCCAGGAATCGAACTGGGGTTTCCTGCAGGCGGAAAGAATTAAGAATCGCAGGCGGATTCTTTACCAACTGAGCTACCAGGGAGAGGCTAGCAATGCTCCGCTGCTTAAGCCACAGAACACAAGAGAAGAAAACTGCGGATGAAGGTCCCTCATGAATACTGATCCAAAACTCTTCTAGAACACATAATCAAACCGATCTCATCAGCATACTGAAAGTGTTACACACCATGGACAAGTGGTATTTATTCCTGCAATGCAAAGATGCTTCAGCATATGAATATCTTTCATGCAGCACACCCATTAACACAATGTGGGGAAATTACATGATCATCTCAGTTAACATAGAGAAAGCATTTGACAAAATCCAGCACTCTTTCATGGATCACTCAGCAAACCAGGAATAGAGGAAAACTACTCAACGTAATAAAGGTCATGTATGAAAAACACTCCGCTAACTTCACACTCAGTGGTGAGACACTGAGAGCCCTTCCTCTGAAATCAGGAACAAGACCAAAACGCTAATTTTCACCATTTCTGTTTAGCAGAGGATTGAAAGTTCTGGCCTTTTAAACTTTTTTTCTTTTCAGTTTGGGCTGCTAGAGCAGAATATCATAAATCCAGTGGCTTAAACAACAGACATTTGTTTCTCACAGTTCTGGAGTCTGGGAAATCTAAGATCAAAGGCGATTTGTGTCCTGATGAGAATGCTATTTTTGGTTTGCAGATTGCCTCCTCACATTGCTGAGAGAAAGAGAGAGAGAATCTCTCTTGTGCCTTTTGTAGAAAATAAGGGTTTGTATTGCATTCATGAGGACTCCACCTTCATGGCCAAATTATCTCTCAAATATCAGAAGATCAAGGATTAAGGCTTCAACATATGAATTTGGGGGGAGCATTTGGTCCATAATATGATCGTAGCTATTAGTCAAGAAAAGGAATAAAAATAATCAAACTAGGAAGGAAGAAGTAAAACATCTATTCACAGATGGTAGGATTTTTTGGTCAAAAATGCTAAAATTTTTACACATACATGCAGCGCGAGAAGCAAAAACTGTTAGAATTAACACATAATTCCAACAGAGCTGCAGAATACAAAATCAACACACAAAAATAATTTGCTTCTTTACACACTTGCAATAAACGATCCAAAAAGGAAATTAAGAAAACAATTTGAAGACATTATGTAGAGTGAAAGAAATCAGACATAAAGGAATAAATATTGTATGAATCAATTCACATGAAATGTCCAAAACAGGCAAATCTACACAGCAAATATAAATTAGTGGTTGCCTCAGTCTGGGGAGCAGGAATTGGGAATGGGGAGTGACTGCTGATGATGTGTTCATTTCAGTTCAGCCGCTCAGTCATGTCTGACTCTTTGCGACCCCATGGACTGCAGCAAACCAGGTTTGCTATCCATCACCAACTTCTGGAGCTTACTCATCCGTTGAGTTGGTGATGCCATCTAACCATCTCATCCTCTATCATTCCCTTCTCCTCCTGCCTTCAATCTTTTCCCAGCATCAGGGTCTTCTCCATCAGGTAGCCAAAATATTAAGAGTTTCAGCTTCAGCATCAGTTCTTTCAAAGAACACCCAGGACTGATATCCTTTAGAATGGACTGGTTGGATCTCCTTGCAGTCCAAGGGACTCTCAAGAGTCTTCTCCAACACACAGTTCAAAAGCATCAGTTCTTTAGTGCTCAGCCTTCTTCACAGTCCAGCTCTCACATCTATATATGACCACTGGAAAAACCATAGCTTTGATAGACAGACCTTTGTCAGCAAAGTAATGTCTCTGCTTTTTAATGTGCTGTCTAGATTGTCATAGCTTTTCTTTCAAGGAGCAAACGTCTTTAAATTTCACGGTTGCATGAAATCATTGCATCTGCAATGATTTTGGAGCCCAAAAGATAAAGTCTGTCATTGTTTCCATTGTTTCCCTGTCTATCTGCAATGAAGTGATGGGACTGGTTGCCATGATCTTACTTTTTCGAATGGTGAGTTTTAAGCTAGCTTTTCCACTCTCCTCTTTCACTTTCATCAAGAGGATCTTCAGTTCCTTGTTGCTTTCGGCCAGAAGGGTGGTGTCATCTGCATATCTGCGGTTATTGATATTTCTCCCAGCAAATGTGATTCCAGCTTGTGTTTCATTCAGCCTGGCATCTCACATGATGTGCTCTGCATACAGGCTAAATAAGCAAGGTGACAATATGCAGCCTTGACATACTCCTTTCCCAATTTGGAACCAGTCTGTTGTTCCATGTCTGGTTCTAATTGTTGCTTTTTGACCTGCACACAGACCTCTCAGGAGGCAGGTAAGGTGCTCTGGTATCCCCATCTCTTTCATAATGTTCCACAGTTTGTTGTGATCCACAGAGTCAAAGGCGTTGGCATAGTAAATAAAGCAAAACTGGATGTTTTTCTGGAATCTTCCTGCTTTTTTTATGATCCAACATATTGTTGGCAACTTGATCTCTGGTTCCTCTGCCTTTTCTAAATCCAACTTGAACATCTGGAAGTTCTTGGTTCATGTACTGCTGAAGACTCACTTGGAGAATTTTGAGGATTACTTTTCTGGCATGTGAGATGAGTGCAATTGGGCAGTAGTTTGAGCATTCTTTGGCATTGCCTTTCTTTGGGATTGGAATGAGAACTGAGCTTTTCCAGTTCTGTGGCCACTGCTGAGTTTTCCAAATTTGCTATTGAGTGTAGCATTTTAACAGCACCATCTTTTAGGATTTGAAATAGCTCAGCTGGAATTCCATCACCTCCACTAGCTTTGTTCATAGTGATGCTTCCTAAGGCCCACGTGACTTCATATTCCAGGATGTCTGGCTCTAAGTGAGTGATCACACCATTGTGGCTCTCTGGGTCATAAAGACCTTTTTTGCAGAGTACTTCTGTGAATTCTTGCCGCCTCTTCTTAATATCTTCTGCTTCTGTTGTGTGCATACTGTNCCACGTGACTTCACATTCCAGGATGTCTGGCTCTAAGTGAGTGATCACACCATTGTGGCTCTCTGGGTCATAAAGACCTTTTTTGCAGAGTACTTCTGTGAATTCTTGCCGCCTCTTCTTAATATCTTCTGCTTCTGTTGTGTGCATACTGTTTCTGTCCTTTATCGAGCCCATCTTTGCACGGAAGTTCCCTTGGTGTCTCTGATTTTCTTGAGATCTCTAGTCTTTCCCATTAGATTGTTTCCCTCCATTTCTTTGCACTGATCACTGAGGAAGGCTTTCTTATCTCTCCTTGCTGTTCTTTGGAACTCTGCCTGCAGATGGATATATCTTTCCTTTTCTCCTTTGTCTTTCACTTCGCTTCTTTTCTCGGCTATTTGCAAGGCCTCCTCAGACAACCTTTTGCCTTTTTGCATTTCTTCTTCTTGGGGATGGTTTTCATCCCTGCCTCCTGTACAATGTCACAAACCTCCGTCCATAGCTCTTCAGGCCCTCTGTCTACCAGATCTAGTCCCTGGAATCTATTTGCCACTTGTACTGTATAATTGTAAGGGATTCAGCTTAGGTCAGACCTGAATGGCCCAGTAGTTTTCCCTGCTTTCTTCAATTTAAGTCTGAATTCGGCAGTAAGGTCTTCATGATCTGAGCCATAGTCACCTCCAGGTCTTATTTTTGCTGACTGTAGAGAGCTTCTCCATCTTTGGCTGCAAAGATTGTAATCAATCTGATTTCAGTATTGACCATCAGGTGATTTCTATGTGGGGCTTCCCTTGTGACTCAGCTGGTAAAGAATCCACCTGCAATGTGGGAGATGTGGGTTCGATACCTGGGTTGGGAATATCCTTTGGAGAAAGAAAAGGCTACCCATTCCAGTATTCTGGCCTGGAGAATTCCGTGGACTATATAGTCCATGGGGTCACAAAAAGAGTCACTTGGACTTCAAGAATATCAAATCAGTCAATCCTAAAGGAAACCAACCCTGAATATTCATTGGAAAGACTGATGCTGAAGCTGAAACTCCAATAGTTTGGCCACCTGATATGAAAACCTGACTCATTGAAAAAGACCCTGATGCTGGGAAAGATTAAAGGCTGGAGGAGAAGGGGACGACAGAGGATAAGATGATTGGATGGCATCACTGACTTGACTGACATCAGTTTGAGCAAGCTCCAGGAGTTGGTGATGGACAGGGAAGCCTGGTGAGCTGCAGTCCATGGGGTCACAAAGATTCAGACACAACTGAGTGAAGTGAACTGAACTGATGTCTATGTGAGGAGTCATCTNAAAGGAATAAATATTGTATGAATCAATTCACATGAAATGTCCAGAACAGGCAAATCTACACAGCAAATATAAATTAGTGGTTGCCTCAGTCTGGGGAGCAGGAATTGGGAATGGGGAGTGACTGCTGATGATGAGTTCAGTTCAGTTCAGCCGCTCAGTCATGTCTGACTCTTTGCGACCCCATGGACTGCAGCAAACCAGGCTTGCTATCCATCACCAACTTCTGGAGCTTACTCATCCATTGAGTTGGTGATGCCATCTAACCATCTCATCCTCTATCATTCCCTTCTCCTCCTGCCTTCAATCTTTTCCCAGCATCAGGGTCTTTTCCATCAGGTAGCCAAAATATTAAGAGTTTCAGCTTCAGCATCAGTTCTTCCAAAGAACACCCAGGACTGATATCCTTTAGAATGGACTGGTTGGATCTCCTTGCAGTCCAAGGGACTCTCAAGAGTCTTCTCCAACACACAGTTCAAAAGCATCAGTTCTTTAGTGCTCAGCCTTCTTCACAGTCCAGCTCTCACATCCATATATGACCACTGGAAAAACCATAGCTTTGATAGACAGACCTTTGTCAGCAAAGTAATGTCTCTGCTTTTTAATGTGCTGTCTAGATTGTCATAGCTTTTCTTTCAAGGAGCAAACGTCTTTAAATTTCACGGTTGCATGAAATCATTGCATCTGCAATGATTTTGGAGCCCAAAAGATAAAGTCTGTCATTGTTTCCATTGTTTCCCTGTCTATTTGCAATGAAGTGATGGGACTGGTTGCCATGATCTTACTTTTTCGAATGGTGAGTTTTAAGCTAGCTTTTCCACTCTCCTCTTTCACTTTCATCAAGAGGATCTTCAGTTCCTTGTTGCTTTCGGCCAGAAGGGTGGTGTCATCTGCATATCTGCGGTTATTGATATTTCTCCCAGCAAATGTGATTCCAGCTTGTGTTTCATTCAGCCTGGCATCTCACATGATGTGCTCTGCATACAGGCTAAATAAGCAAGGTGACAATATGCAGCCTTGACGTACTCCTTTCCCAATTTGGAACCAGTCTGTTGTTCCATGTCTGGTTCTAATTGTTGCTTTTTGACCTGCACACAGACCTCTCAGGAGACAGGTAAGGTGCTCTGGTATCCCCATCTCTTTCATAATGTTCCACAGTTTGTTGTGATCCACAGAGTCAAAGGCGTTGGCATAGTAAATAAAGCAAAACTGGATGTTTTTCTGGAATCTTCCTGCTTTTTTTATGATCCAACATATTGTTGGCAACTTGATCTCTGGTTCCTCTGCCTTTTCTAAATCCAACTTGAACATCTGGAAGTTCTTGGTTCATGTACTGCTGAAGACTCACTTGGAGAATTTTGAGGATTACTTTTCTGGCATGTGAGATGAGTGCAATTGGGCAGTAGTTTGAGCATTCTTTGGCATTGCCTTTCTTTGGGATTGGAATGAGAACTGAGCTTTTCCAGTTCTGTGGCCACTGCTGAGTTTTCCAAATTTGCTATTGAGTGTAGCATTTTAACAGCACCATCTTTTAGGATTTGAAATAGCTCAGCTGGAATTCCATTACCTCCACTAGCTTTGTTCATAGTGATGCTTCCTAAGGCCCACGTGACTTCACATTCCAGGATGTCTGGCTCTAAGTGAGTGATCACACCATTGTGGCTCTCTGGGTCATAAAGACCTTTTTTGCAGAGTACTTCTGTGAATTCTTGCCGCCTCTTCTTAATATCTTCTGCTTCTGTTGTGTGCATACTGTTTCTGTCCTTTATCGAGCCCATCTTTGCACGGAAGTTCCCTTGGTGTCTCTGATTTTCTTGAGATCTCTAGTCTTTCCCATTAGATTGTTTCCCTCCATTTCTTTGCACTGATCACTGAGGAAGGCTTTCTTATCTCTCCTTGCTGTTCTTTGGAACTCTGCCTGCAGATGGATATATCTTTCCTTTTCTCCTTTGTCTTTCACTTCGCTTCTTTTCTCGGCTATTTGCAAGGCCTCCTCAGACAACCTTTTGCCTTTTTGCATTTCTTCTTCTTGGGGATGGTTTTCATCCCTGCCTCCTGTACAATGTCACAAACCTCCGTCCATAGCTCTTCAGGCCCTCTGTCTACCAGATCTAGTCCCTGGAATCTATTTGCCACTTGTACTGTATAATTGTAAGGGATTCAGCTTAGGTCAGACCTGAATGGCCCAGTAGTTTTCCCTGCTTTCTTCAATTTAAGTCTGAATTCGGCAGTAAGGTCTTCATGATCTGAGCCATAGTCACCTCCAGGTCTTATTTTTGCTGACTGTAGAGAGCTTCTCCATCTTTGGCTGCAAAGATTGTAATCAATCTGATTTCAGTATTGACCATCAGGTGATTTCTATGTGGGGCTTCCCTTGTGACTCAGCTGGTAAAGAATCCACCTGCAATGTGGGAGATGTGGGTTCGATACCTGGGTTGGGAATATCCTTTGGAGAAAGAAAAGGCTACCCATTCCAGTATTCTGGCCTGAAGAATTCCGTGGACTCTATAGTCCATGGGGTCACAAAAAGAGTCACTTGGACTTCAAGAATATCAAATCAGTCAATCCTAAAGGAAACCAACCCTGAATATTCATTGGAAGGACTGATGCTGAAGCTGAAACTCCAATAGTTTGGCCACCTGATATGAAAACCTGACTCATTGAAAAAGACCCTGATGCTGGGAAAGATTAAAGGCTGGAGGAGAAGGGGATGACAGAGGATAAGATGATTGGATGGCATCACTGACTTGACTGACATCAGTTTGAGCAAGCTCCAGGAGTTGGTGATGGACAGGGAAGCCTGGTGAGCTGCAGTCCATGGGGTCACAAAGATTCAGACACAACTGAGTGAAGTGAACTGAACTGATGTCTATGTGAGGAGTCATCTTGTGTTGTTGGATGAGGGTGTTTGCTATGATCAGTGTGTTCTCTTGGCAAAACTGTTAGCCTTTGCCTGCTTCATTTTGTACTCCAAGGCCAAACTTGCCTGTTACTCCAGGTGTCTCTTGACTTCCTACTTTTGGGTTCTAGTCCCCTATGATGAAAAGGACATCTTTTCTTGGTGTTAGTTCTAGAAGGTCTTGTAAGTCATCATAGAACTGTTCAGCTTCTTTGGCATTGGTGCTTGGGACATAGACTTGGATTACTGTGATATTGAATGGTTTTCCTTAGAAATGAACAGAGATCATTCTGTCATTTTTGAGTTTGCACCCAAGTACTGCATTTCGGACTCTTTTGTTGACTGTGAGGGCTACTCTGTTTCTTCCAAGGGATTCTTGCCCCCAGTAGTTGATACAATGGTCATCTGAATTAAATTTGCCCAACTCGTCTAACTCAGTGAAACTGTGAGCCATGCCGTGTAGGGCCACCAGGACAGATGGGTCATGGTGGAGAGTTTTGACAAGATGTGGTCCACCGGAGAAGGGGATGGCAAACCCCTCCTGTATTCTTGCCTTGAGATCCCCATGAAGAGTATAAAAAGGCAAAAAGGTACGACACTGAGAGATGAACTCCCCAGGTCAGTAGGTGCCCAATACGCTACTGGAGAAGAGTGTATTGGGCACGTGGAGAAATAACTCCAGAAACAATGAATAGATGAAGCCGAAGTGAAAACGGTGCCTAGCTGTGGATGTGACTGGTGATGGTAGTAAAGCCCAGTGCGGTAAAGAACAGTATTGCACATGCACCTGGAATGTCAGGTCCATGAATCAAGATAAATTGGAAGTGGTCAAACAGGAGATGGAAAAAGTGAATATCAACACTTTAGGAATCAGTGAACTAAGATGGACCGGAATGGGTGTGTTTAATTCAGATGACCATTTCTTCCAGAGGTCAAGCTATTACCGCATGTTTCCAGGCCCCAACTATAAATCTGAATATCAACATAAGCCCTTTGGTGAGGCCTCAGGCAATCTTGACTGACAGAACTTAGAAGTTAACTCCCAGGAGGCCAGCAGTAGCTGGACCTTCCTTTGAGAAGTATAAGTCTGGGTAACCCGGACGTGCTGAGTTAATGCTTTACTGCTCACAAGGCAGGCTTCTCTTTCAGAAGTTTCACTGTGACCCTCCTGTATTTGAATGAAACAAAGAGCAAATTCAAAGAAATAGAACAGTGTATAATGGAAAGCATTCCTTTCATCTCTGCTCTGCTTCCCTTCAGAACACAACCCATGTCCTCAGATTTTGTATGGAGCCCCAGATACACTTTAGCTGCATATGCATATATAAGCAAATATGTGTTGCTCGTTTAAAACCTTTGCTGCAAATCGCAGCTGAGAATTATAAGTGGAAAAATGACACATTAACGCTGTTTTTTTTTTTTTGAGGCCACTTTTAATTCTTCTCCTATTTTTTTTTATTGTGGAAAGTATACACATAAAATTTGTCATTTAAAACATTTTTAGGTGTACAGTTCGGTGGTATTGATTACATTCACAATTTTCTTCCACCATTATCACTATTTCCCAAGCTTTTTCAATTGCTCCAAACAGAACCCAGTAAGCTATAACTCCTTTTTGCCTCTCCACCCTGATTCAGCCCTTGATGACCTCTAATTTACTTCTGTCTCTGTGAATTTGCCTATTCTAGATACTGCAAATAAGAGTAATCATGTGATTTTTGGGGTCCTTTTGTGTCTGACATTGCATTTAGCATATGGTTTTCAAAGTTCATCTGTGTTGTGACATGAATCTGAGCTTTATGTCTTTTTATGCCCGAATAATATTCTATTGAGTGTATATACCACATTTTATGTATCCGTTCATGTATTGGTGGGCACTTGAACGCTTTCCACCTTTTTACTATCGTAAATAATGCCACAATAAACACTGACATAAATTAGCTGTGTCCCTGTTTTCAGCTCTTTGGAGTATATACCTAAGGGCTGCAATTCCTGGATAATGTGTTAATTCTATTGTATATTTAACCTTTTGCAGAGCTACCAAACTTTTCAACAATGACTGAACCATTTAAAATTACCATCAGCAATGTAAAAGTGTTCTAGTTTCTCCACATTTTTGCTGAAATTTGTAATTTTCTATTTTTAAAATTATAGTCATCTTTTGGTGTAGGTGTAAAGTGGTAGCCCATTTTGATTTGCTTTTATACTTTGGTCACCTGATGTGAAGAACTGACTCATCGGAAAAGACTCTGATGCTGGAAAAGACTGAAGGCAGGAGGAAAAGGGGAAGACAGAGAATAAAATGGTTGGATGGCATCACCAACAAGATGGACATGAGTTTGAGCAAGCTCCAGGAACTGGTGATGGACAGGGGAGTCTGGCGTGCTGCAGTTCGTGGGGTTGCAAAGAGTTGGACACAGCTGAGTGACTGAAGTAACTGGACTGAGTGGCCAGTTGTATTTCTTTACTGTATTTCCTGGAGAAACGTCTGTTCAAGCCCTCACTCGTTCTGTTTGTTTTCCTGTCTCTGTGTTGTTGAGTTGTAGGGTGCTCATATATCTGCATATCTAGCCCTTATCAGACATTGACTTGAAGATATTTTCCCATTACTATAGCATGTCTTCTACTCTCTTGATAATGTCCTTTGATGAACAAATTTAAAATGTTTGATATTCAGTTTATCTATTTTTCTCTTGTTGCTTGCATTTTTGGCGTCTTATCTGAGGATTCATTAACAAATTCAAGGTTACAAAGATTTATTCCTATGTTTTCTTTCTAAAAGCTGTATTCTTTTCACCCTTATATTTAGATCATGACCTATTTTGAATTAATATTTGTGGATGGGTTATCTAATGTGTTGGTTACCACTGTTCAGAGTATTCACTTATAATTTTGTTATTTCTGTAAAATATATGTCCCCACTTTTTCTTTTGATTTTGGTTATATGTGTCTTCTCCCTTTTTTTCTTGTCAGTATAGCTAAATGTGTGCCAATTTTGTCATTTTTTTGAAAAAACTATTTTTGATCTTGTTGACTTTCTATCTTTCTGTTCTTGATTTTACTTATCTCCATTCTAATTGCCAACATCTGCTGGGTCATAGAAAAAGCAAAGGAGTTCCTGAAAAACATCGACTTCTCCTTCACTGACCACACTAAAGCCTTTGATTGTGTAGATCACAACAAACTGTGGGAAATCTTTCAAGAGATGGAAATACCAGAACACCTTACCTGCCTCCTGAGAAACCTGTATACAGGTCAAGAAGCAACAGCTAAAACCAATCATGGAACAACTGACTGGTTCAAAATTAGGAAAGGAGTATGTTGTGCAACAAAATAAATAACACAGAATTGGACTATAACCCAAGGTGTAAAATAAATATCTGTGATTCCATACTAAGATAAATAAGTGGTTGAATGAATGAATAACTGAAGAAATAAAGGAAGGAAAAGAATCTTACATATACATAGAAGAATGACCAAAAATTTATGTAGACACTTGGCCTTCCAGGAGGTTAGGTTAATTCTTCCTCTCTGCCCCATACTCCTCTTTAGCATGGCTCTGCTTGATGGCTTGCTTCCAAAGAGAAGAATGACAAGGGAGGGGTAACTTTGTGGTAAGGATACTTGGGAGCTTCCACAAGCCTCTTATCCTTATCCCTCACAGGGCAGACAGAATGAAAACCACAGAAAACGAACCAAACTGATCACATGAATCACAGCCTTCTATGACTGAATGAAACTATGAGTCTTGCCATGTAAGGTCACCCAAGANTTACATATACATAGAAGAATGACCAAAAATTTATGTAGACACTTGGCCTTCCAGGAGGTTAGGTTAATTCTTCCTCTCTGCCCCATACTCCTCTTTAGCATGGCTCTGCTTGATGGCTTGCTTCCAAAGAGAAGAATGACAAGGGAGGGGTAACTTTGTGGTAAGGATACTTGGGAGCTTCCACAAGCCTCTTATCCTTATCCCTCACAGGGCAGACAGAATGAAAACCACAGAAAACGAACCAAACTGATCACATGAATCACAGCCTTCTATGACTGAATGAAACTATGAGTCTTGCCATGTAAGGTCACCCAAGAGGGACAGGTCATGGTGGAGAGTTCTGACAAAACTTGGTCCCCTAGAGAAAGGAATGACAAACCACTTCAGCATTCTTGCCTTGAGAACCCCATGAACAGTATGAAAAAGGGAAAAAGATAGGGCACTGAAAGATGAGCTCCTCAGGTCAGTAAGTGCCCCATATACCACTGGAGAAGAGCAGAGAAATAACTCCAGAAAGAATGAAGAGATGGAGCCAAAGCAAAAACAATGCCCAGTTGTGGATGTGACTGGTGATGGNCTGAAACTCCAGTACTTTGGCCACCTCATGCGAAGAGTTGGCTCATTGGAAAAGACTGATGCTGGGAGGGATTGGGGGCAGGAGGAGAAGGGGACGACAGAGGATGAGATGGCTGGATGGCATCACTGACTCGATGGACATGAGTTTGAGTGAACTCCGGGAGTTGGTGATGGACAAGGTAGGCTTGGCGTGCTGCAGTTCATGGGGTCGCAAAGATTCAGACACGACTGCGCGACTGAACTGAAAGGAACTCTAAGGCACGGTTTTTATTATGTTGGGGTATGTTCCCTTTAAACCCATTTTCTGGAGAGTTTTTATTATAAATTGATATTGAATGTTGTCAAATACTTTTTTTCTGCCTTTACTGAGATGATCAAATGGTTTTTATTCTTCAACTTCTTGACGTGGTGTATCACATTGATTGATTTGCCAATGTTGAACCATCTTTACATCCCTGGAATGAATCCAACTTCCTGATCATGTGTGATTTTTGATGTATTGTTGAAGTTCAGCGTGCTAGCATCTTGTTGAGGATGTTTGTGTCTGTGCTCACCAGGGATGCAGGCTTTTCTTTGTGTGTGGTTTCTTTGGCTTTAGTACCAGGTAATGTTGGCCTCATAAAGTGAGCTTGGAAGTGTTTCTTCCACTTTTAAATAATTTGGGAATAATAGGTATTAGTTCTTCTTTAAGTGTTTGGTAGAATTTACCTGTGAAGCCATCTGAACCTGGGCTTTCATGTGTTGGGAGTTGTTTTTTAATTACCCATTCAATTCTGTTACTAATAATAGGTTTATTCAGATTTTCTAATTCTTCATGATTTAGTCTTGGAAGATTGTATGTTTCTAGGAATTTATCTATGAATTTACCCATTTCTTCTAGCTTGCTGAAGACCTGGGGTTACCTGATTCTCTAGTTTATAAAGAGCAGCTGGATTACATGAAATCTTCCAACTTTTACATGTTGGCAACTATTCTAAAAAGCAAGCCTTACGCAGAGAGAATAAAGCGTCCGCCAGCGCCATTCTTCAGCCTCTGCTGCGTTTTGAAGGGCCCACATGCTCAAGAGAACATGGGTCTGAGTTGATTCACATGTTGAAGCTGCATGGACATGGATTCTAATCACAGTCTATGGAGAAACGTCCTAACACCTAGACAACAGTGGGGGCGTCGTCCCCCTCAGAAGCGCAGCTGCTCCCTGGGGGCCTGCAGCCAGCGCACATGATAGACGGCCATCTCTCAGCCGAGCTGCAGGTGAGATGGGACTGCAGGAGGCTCAGGCTCCTCCCACGCTGAGTCTATAAATCTACACACTCACAGCAGGCTGCTGTATGGTGAGTGTCTTTTCTTTGGATTACAAAATAAATTGTTGTTTATAAAGAGCTGGTAAGGGCAAAAGGCATAGGCAGCAGGAGGAAGTGGGCTCCAGGGAACAACTGTCACTGGACAGAGACCAACACAGTGACTTGGTTATAAAATAAGTTTGAAATATCTTCCTCTCAAACTGTCTTTATCTGAGAAAAAAAAAAAGCCAAAATCTTTTACTATTCCCTTTTGGTTATCTGATTAAAACCAGGCAGAGATGTGAGCTCAAGCTTTCTTGTCCACCATTAAAAAGGAACCAGTGTGTGGCTTCAACACACTTCCCGAAACACAGCGACCTTCAGAATGAAGCGCTCGCTGCACAGCCTGAGCGGCCAGCAGCTCAGTTGTGTGTGTCCGGGTCCCTGTCTATGACTCGTCGCTCACGCCTCTTTACAATAATCTCTCCTCGAAGAACTGTCTCAGTGAGCATCTTCAAAGTAAATGAAACCTTTCTTACTAACGTGCTGGTTCATGGGAGAGCATATAGAAAGCAAATGTACGCACGCAGGATTATCTCCAGGAACTGCTCTCTTGCTCACTGCTGCTTCCTTGTACTGGAATGTGGACCGTTTCATTTACTGCAGCATATCTACCCTAGAATAGTCCTTGGTAAGTGTGGAAAGAATTCTAACACTTGAATGGAATTCTTCTACTTTCTGCTTCTGAACTACCAGTGTGGATGCTAGAGACAGGCAACAAGGGAAATTCCTCAAATCAGAAGAGTCAGCAGGGTGTGCAGCAGGGAAAAGGCATGGAGAGGGGAAGAGGAACACTCTCCGGGCCCACAGAAGGACACTGGTCTCCCGCCCTGTGGGCTTTGCTGGCTCCCAAGCCGGCCCCAGGCTGGGTCTGGATTCATGGCTGCTTTGCCGAGGCCATAGTGTAGGTGGCAGAATGTTTACTGGGGAGGCAGGATTCACATGCATGCACGGTCTTTACCGATCATTATTTAAAACTTTTGCTGGACTCTCAGTGTTTGATGCAACATGACCAAATGAGTATTAGGCAGAGCCTAGTTTCACTTTTGGCCCACGATAACATTCTCAGCGACCTACTGAAGTCGTCAATCAAGAGAGACGCCTCCCTGTCCCCACCTATCCCTGCCTCAACCCAGCTTTTCAGAAGTGTTGGGAAGAACCCTCCCTCTCTCCTCTTTTCCCTTTCCTAGCTCTTGAACAATGGTAACTACTGGTGTTACCCATTACAGATCAAGTCCAACATATATAGTTCTCTTCTCCTCCCCCTCTCCCCTCCCCTTGGGGTGCTCTCGCTCTCTCCCTCCTTCCATCTCTTTCTCTCTCTCAACATTTTTTAAAGCAGCCTGGCCACAGGATGCACCTGCCCTCCCCTCCCGGGGCCAGCCCAGGGAGCCAGGTGCTGCCCCTGCGGGGGAAGGCTACAGCTGTTCTGCCTGTGGGTGTGTGGTAACTTGAAGACCATGTGGGCTTTGGGTGCAAGCCAACCTTTTTGATCTGACCGAAAGAGTAGCAAAGCCAACGCGTTGACCCACATCTGGCTTCTGTGTCTGTTTGTCAATTGCGTGTGATATAGTACCATTCTCAAACATCAAAAACAATAGTGGATTCAATTTTCCTCAAAAATGAAAGATATTTAAAAGCTGGTACTTTTAAGTAATAATTCTACAAGGCTTTAACAAGGCTCAAATCCAGCATGCCAGCTTTCATTTCAGAGAAGCAGGGAGCTTTTCATCCCTCTCACCTGGAAGACAGGTGNAGAAAGCAAATGTACGCACGCAGGATTATCTCCAGGAACTGCTCTCTTGCTCACTGCTGCTTCCTTGTACTGGAATGTGGACCGTTTCATTTACTGCAGCATATCTACCCTAGAATAGTCCTTGGTAAGTGTGGAAAGAATTCTAACACTTGAATGGAATTCTTCTACTTTCTGCTTCTGAACTACCAGTGTGGATGCTAGAGACAGGCAACAAGGGAAATTCCTCAAATCAGAAGAGTCAGCAGGGTGTGCAGCAGGGAAAAGGCATGGAGAGGGGAAGAGGAACACTCTCCGGGCCCACAGAAGGACACTGGTCTCCCGCCCTGTGGGCTTTGCTGGCTCCCAAGCCGGCCCCAGGCTGGGTCTGGATTCATGGCTGCTTTGCCGAGGCCATAGTGTAGGTGGCAGAATGTTTACTGGGGAGGCAGGATTCACATGCATGCACGGTCTTTACCGATCATTATTTAAAACTTTTGCTGGACTCTCAGTGTTTGATGCAACATGACCAAATGAGTATTAGGCAGAGCCTAGTTTCACTTTTGGCCCACGATAACATTCTCAGCGACCTACTGAAGTCGTCAATCAAGAGAGACGCCTCCCTGTCCCCACCTATCCCTGCCTCAACCCAGCTTTTCAGAAGTGTTGGGAAGAACCCTCCCTCTCTCCTCTTTTCCCTTTCCTAGCTCTTGAACAATGGTAACTACTGGTGTTACCCATTACAGATCAAGTCCAACATATATAGTTCTCTTCTCCTCCCCCTCTCCCCTCCCCTTGGGGTGCTCTCGCTCTCTCCCTCCCTCCATCTCTTTCTCTCTCTCAACATTTTTTAAAGCAGCCTGGCCACAGGATGCACCTGCCCTCCCCTCCCGGGGCCAGCCCAGGGAGCCAGGTGCTGCCCCTGCGGGGGAAGGCTACAGCTGTTCTGCCTGTGGGTGTGTGGTAACTTGAAGACCATGTGGGCTTTGGGTGCAAGCCAACCTTTTTGATCTGACCGAAAGAGTAGCAAAGCCAACGCGTTGACCCACATCTGGCTTCTGTGTCTGTTTTGTCAATTGCGTGTGATATAGTACCATTCTCAAACATCAAAAACAATAGTGGATTCAATTTTCCTCAAAAATGAAAGATATTTAAAAGCTGGTACTTTTAAGTAATAATTCTACAAGGCTTTAACAAGGCTCAAATCCAGCATGCCAGCTTTCATTTCAGAGAAGCAGGGAGCTTTTCATCCCTCTCACCTGGAAGACAGGTGTCAGGGACTCTGCAGGAATCTGATGACTGGCACATTTCATTCCCACCTGAGGCTTGAGCCAATTAGGAAATAAGATAGAAGAGCTGATACATTAATAAAGAAACAGCTTGTATTTGCAGGCAAGTATGGGCCCCCAACTCAGGCACGGGCAATGTCAGAGCCCCCCTTGGGGCAGGACAGTCAGTGAGGAGGGGTGGGGATGGGGCAGGGCATGGGGTGTCGGGGGCCTCCCCTGAGCCCCTCGTGCTGAGGAAGGAGGCAGAAGGGGCACAGTGCACACGGCCAGAGTCCCCTTCCAAGTTCTGTCACCTGAGGGGTGGAACCAATTCAGGAGTGGGTAAGAATCATTTCTTCCCAACAATAAAAGTAGAACAAGAGCCGGGCAGACCCTACCAGTTGCCGTCAGACAACTGTCAAAATGGAGTTGGTGTGTACCTGGGTGGTTTGGAGCCGGGAGCAGAGATGGGCTTGGTTAAAGCTGACCCTAAGTGTGGAGAGGTGCTCTCTGCACAGCTCGCTAGCTGGCTTGCTAGTTTGTTCTGCCTTTTTTAAAGAGATACAAATTACACACTATGTAATGATATAAATTACATACTGTGCGCATATAGTCAAGTACAGAATACTGTTGGCCTTTCACATGTTGACACTCTTATAACAGTTTAAGATACAGAACATTTTCCGGGCTGCTTTCAGAAGATGCGGTCCACGCGTTTTGTTTCTATCCCCATAAAGTTTGCTTTCCACGCTTGCCTTACAAATGCAGTCTTTGTTCTGTGCCTGCTTCACTAATTATAGCAATAGTTTGAGTTTTTGAGCATTGAAAGATTGAGTTTTAAGCCAATAAATCCAGCTGAGCATTAGACGATATTCCTTCCGGGGAGTGGGTCTCTGTCCTGGGCGCTTGCTCCCTGCCTCCTAGAGAGAAATTAGGAGTTTCTCCCCTGTGGTGACAGCATCAGAGGTAGAGTCACCTCACCGGCAGGAGGTTTCTCATATGTTAGTCAGCTGATGTCATCGAAGCAAAAGAAAATAGAATTTCAAAAGGAAACCGCTTCTCCAGGACTTGTGTGTTTTGCCAACACTTTCCGTATTCTAGAGGAAAACACGTCGTCGACTTTGTAAACGGGTATACTGTCCTTCAAAAACACAGGTAACATTCTCATGCGGAGACGTTTCTCATGAGCTTCCTTCCCCATTGAATTTTAGATCCAAGTTAACTTTGAAATTATTAGTTTAAGGTGATTAGCTTTACATTTTAAAAAATAAAATGCCAAATATGCCTTCCCTTTAAAAGGCCTCATGAGGTACGAAACAAATACATTCTAGGGGAAGGATACCCTGTCACAAGCTGTATATCTGCATATTTATATATCTCTATCTCTATCTATGTTTAATATATACGCCTATATAAACATGTTATGTAAGCATGTATCTATATACACATATATATCTGTCCATAGAGAGAAATACAAGGTTGCATATAGCATCGCAGCTCTCCTACCACAGTTGCGCGTATGCTGACCAGCTGGCTGACTGTATAAATGCTGACCCATGACCCTCTCTGAGCACCTACACAGGGGCCCGCAGGGCTCAGGCCTGGCTTTAACAGAGCCTCTGCTGGACAGGCCAGGGAGAATGAGAGCACTCAAGCATGAGTGCTAAGTCACTGAATAGTGTCCAACTACATCGTAGTTGCACTAATACAGATAATACACAGCAAGTAACTTCTTGCAAACGTGACGCTTAGCTCTGAGCATGTCCAGGTCAGGGTCAGACTTCTATTGACTACGTCAGCACCAGCCGACTCGCGGACAGCCCTCCTTTATGCATTTGCCCTCGGTTCCCCTCTTCATTCTGAGCAGCAGGACAGCTGTTAAGTGCTGTGCACATGTAAAGCCAGTGGCTGCTAAAGACTAATTCTCTGGAAAACCAGGCTGGGTCACTGCCACTAGCTGGCAGTCAATGGCTGAGTCTCTTCTATAAAATCAGGGCAAAGAATGAGATGTGGGGCTGGGCTCATTCCAGTTCTGAAGTGCCACAGGTCTCCATTTGTGGCTTTCTTTAGGCTTTAAGGCCATAACCACTAGAAGACAAGCTGCAAGGCTTCCCTGTCTACCTCGGCTGTTCTTTTTCCAGTATCTGCATTTTTAAAGCAATGTAACGAGCTTTGATAAAGACCTCCAAATCACTGAAATCTCAGAAATGATGTCATTCTATTCCCACTTCCTTTTTGTTTGATGCCTTTAAGACAGTACATGCTCGTCCCAAGGGTCATGATCAGCCTCCTTTCCATCACATGGACTCATACAGCATTCCACCTGTGCAGTGCCAATCTCACTGCCCTCTAGGAACTTCTAATTCAGAACCCTATGGCTTACTCTCTTAGGCTGATATTCTTTTAGTTTCATTTTAAAGCCAAAAAATGCGGTTCTCTTGGTGAGTCTTTCCTTAAATTTTTACTTTTAGTTGACAGTATTCATTTGCTCATTCATTCAAAAAGCATGTAGTGAGTACCCGTTCTGGTCTGGAGCCCCATGGAGACGTGCGTGACAGCACTGATCACGGGCCTACCTCAGAGCTGACGCCAGAGGGCCTTTCGCAGGTGCGTCTCCATATCCCACCCTTGTGGAGGAAGCACTCGAGGCATGCCTGGGTGATATAACCTCCCTAAGCCCCGCTCCAGTTTGGCCATAGTAGATTGGATGGGAGTGGGCCACCACAGTTCTTTCCTAGGAATTCAGAACTGAGGCCCAGAGGAAACAGGCTTGTCTCCTTCCATACAAAACAGAGTGATTGTCAAGGCTATTTTCTGTTAAGTGGCAGCTACTGGAAAAATGAAGAAAGAAGCTGGCTGACAGGAGAATCGGAGATAAAGATGGACAGAGGTGGTCTCCTGGGTGTCCCCCACGACCAAGCTGATGTCTCTGGACTTTTCTGGCTCCCAAATTGTATTTCTGCTAACGATTCATGAAGCGCTCCAAACCTCGTGCTCTTAACACAAGCACCCTCTTCCAATTACGGGAGCGCCGTGTGCTTCGGTTGGCCCCTTTCAGTAGTCTCAGCGTGCCACTCTGCCCACGAGCAGACCTTTGCTCAGCAATGCAGATGGGAAACTGCCTTTTATACCTCCCAGTGCAGCCAGACTCTGAGCTCCTGAGTCGGGCGCCCCAGCGCTGTGTTCCTGCCTGTGTTCCCGCCGCACTGTCAGAACTCCAGGGCCCGGATGCTGACTCTGCAAGGAAGAGCCTCGAGACTCTCGGCAGCTTGCTTAGCCATTCCTTCTCCAGGTTCCTTCTCTGAAAGGGCCCTTAGAAACCATCTGATACAAGTGTTGATTCTACAGAAGAGGAAGCTGAGGCCCAGAGAGGTAAAAACCACGTGCCCAAGGTCACAAAGCTAGTGCGCAGCGGGACTGAGTCTACAGCGCACGCCTCCAGGCTCCGGGCCCACGTCCTTCCCACAGCTCTGGACACTGCCTCCCGCTGAGCCAGCCTCCACTGACCCCAGTGCAGGGTACAGACGACAGCCCCCCAGCCAGCCTCCCTTCAAAACCTCCTCAGTGTGGGCTCAAAAGTCAGCCGTCATAGAGAAACTCCCCTGAAAAGGAAGCTCACGGTGTTGACCATTTCTGAGCTTGGCTAGCCACAGATACTGTTCACTGGGGAGGAGAAGCTGCCCAAAGCTGGTGTGTGATGAGCAGACCCAGCATGAGGTGACAGGACGACTCACAGAGGCACTCTCTGGTTTCACCGTCCAGTGAGACGGGGCTTTTCCTCTACCCTTGTCAGTCATAAGAATAAATGAAGAACTAATCACTTCAACAGTGATGAACAAAAACGTTTTCTCACACACAATTATGTGAAAGGCATATCTGAGTGAAACCTAGGAAGAACTCAAAAATAAGTAAAATAAGTTGACCTGCTAATTAAGAGAAGGAAGGAAAACGTTTACTTTAAAGAGAAAGGCAAGGGAATGATAAACAAAGAATTTAGGGTGGTGGCACAATTCCTAAGAGGGCCAGAGCACTAGGGTTATACTATTGCCAAAGGACTGGCTCCTGTACTGGTGGTGATGGGAAGTGGGACCACGGGTGTTTTTATATAGTTAAAAGTATATAAATGAGTAAGTTAATAAAAGAGAGCCAGATGTGGGCCAGGGATTCCTTGGTGTCTTAATGGTAAAGAATCCTCCTGCAATGCAGGAGATGCAGGTTCGATCCTTGGGTTGGGAGGATCCCCTGGAGAAGGAAATGGTTGACCCCTCCAGTATTCTTGCCTGGAGAATCCTGTGGACGGAGGAGCCTGATGGGGTATAATCCGTGGGGTCTCAAATTGTCGCATGTGTCTTAGCAATTAAACAACAACAAGATACAGACCAACGGTGAGTGTGTCATGAACCAAGGATTATGAATAATCTAATTCTGTGAAGATAATGTCCATGGACAAGAAAGAAAATGGAAAAGAAAGAGTAATTATGGTCTCCAAGTAGGGTCATTGTTTCTCGCAAACTAGGAAATAGACATCTTTTTTTTTTAATCTAAAGGAAAAGAAATTCACTATTTGCGTTTTTATTAGCATACAGTTGCTTGAAAAAAAGCATCTTCTGACATCGGACGTCTGCTTTACTGTTATCCTAGCTGCTGTGACTGTCACTTTGTCACCGCCAGGTAGAAAGCAAAGGTCTCTTCATTTTGTTTAATATCCGAGTTAAGCTCTATGTGCTGATAAATGAATATTAGCCTTATTTTGTAGAATACAAGAAGCAATAACACCTTGTTCACATTCCACGATAAATGTGGGCTTCCTGTGTGTGGCTTACAGTGTCAGCTTGACAGGCTAAAACTTGCGCTAGTTTCACTTGTGAAATAATTGAGGACAGACATTTTCAGGTCCTGCGATGTTTATTAAATGGATGAAAGCATGTGTTCTCAGACTTTCTGAAACAGGGTTCAAGAAGCAAACAAAGAAGGAAAACAAGAAAAAAAACCTGATTAGGAACACTGGAGATGAGTTCTGAACAGCAGCCAAATTGCCTTATTAATGCTTTACATTTTGTTGGTAGATGATTGTTGCTTGATGAAATGAGAACCTTTGTTCCATAATCCATCCTAGAGTTCACTGCTTTTTAAAGAAACATGAGCATAGGCAAAATAAACTGGTAAAATAGTAACACCTTGGTACATCTTGTGGAGGAAAAATGGGGGTCCTTTGAGTTATTTTTGCAACTTTTCTGTAAATCTGAACTGATTTCAAAGTAACGTCTATAAGTAAATAAATGAGGCAAAATTTTAATACAGGCATCAGGATGCCAAAGGAACAAGACTGACAATCAATTTGAAAGTTTCATTCAAAGACTTAGACATCATAGTAAACATTATTTTTATAACTGTAAAAGAGTGGCAGCCTTAAGAAAGTGTGAAGAAACTATAGAACTGAGTCTAAAAATGAGTACCTACCTTAGGGCCGCACAGTCATCCTCGCTGCAGTTTAAGCACAAGTTTCGGGTATCTGTTGGAGGTGGTGGTGGTTAGTTCTGTCGTTTAAGGTGCGATAAGGGGAAAATAAGTCATCTCCTTCTAATAAGGCCTCTGTGCTCAGTTACCTTGGTATTATCTGAGGACTGTAATCTTCTTTTACCTAGCTCTTTGTGAAAGTGATTCGCCATCAGTAAACGTGACATTTCATTCAGACAGAACGGAAAGGAACTTACAATTAACTTTCATAGAAGAAGCAGTATTCTCTTCCTCTGGACAGTTCTAAAGAGGAAGGAAATACAGAATTTCATGTTCTCAATTCTGCTGAAATTATGAATCATCACACCTTTTCTAACAGTTGCTCACTGTAAGAACTTTAAAATGCCCGTGTGGGCTGGCCCACTAATGAAATCTGATGTGCCCATTTCTTACCCACATGGCCAGGGCAAACAGACTCAGATCTCACTGGAGCGTCTCTTGCTCACCACGGGTTCCCCCTCCCCTCCCCAGTGTTTTGTTTGTCTGTAGTTGAGTAGTTTTTAAGACAAGGAGCAGTAGCTAACAGGAGGCCATGTATATGAGGAGAAACCACAGCAAAATCTAAAGGAATCTGAAATATTTAAATAGTATTTTTTCCTTTTCCTTTTTTCTATAGTCACTGTAGGGGAGATGAACCTAATTAACAAGGAAGATGGAGGGAAAGAAAGAGGTTTCAAATTAAGTTTTTCTTTTCACATGTGTGCACTGGAAGCACAGTACCAAAACTGACAGAAGAAGGAACAAAACATCTGAACAAGCAGGTGGTAAGCAAAGAGGCTGAAGCACGTGACAAGCAAAGAGGCCGAAGCACGTGACAAGCAAAGAGGCTGAAGCACGTGGTAAGCAAAGAGGCTGAAGCACGTGACAAGAGGCTGAAGCACGTGACAAGTAAAGAGGCTGAAGCACGTGATAAGAGGCTGAAGCACATAATTGATAAGCAAAGAGGCTGAAGCACGTGATAAGTAAAGAGGCTGAAGCACATGATTGATAAGCAGAGTCTGAAGCACGTTGTAAGTAGAGGCTGAAGCGCGTGACAAGCAAAGAGGCTGAAGCACGTGACAAGTAAAGAGGCTGAAGCACGTGATAAGTAGAGGCTGAAGCGCGTGACAAGCAAAGAGGCGGAAGCACGTGACAAGTAAAGAGGCTGAAGAGCGTGATAAGTAAAGAGGCTGAAGCATGTGATAAGCAAAGAGGCTGAAGCACGTGATAAGTAAAGAGGCTCAGTTAGTGATTAAAAACCTCCCCACAATGAGCACACAGACTCTGATGGCTTCGGTGAGGAATTCTACCAAGTGTTAAAGCATAACCATCTCCAACTTCTCAACAAACTTTTCAAAATACAAAATATGAAGGAACTTTCAAGTGATTCCATGAAGCCAGTATTACCCTGGTACGAAAAACACTACCAAAAAAGAAAACAAAGCTATAGGCCAATAATCCCCCAAGGAAACCGACACGAAAGTCCCCAACAAAATACTAACACCTCGGTCCAGCAGCGAATACAAAGGGTTAATTCGAATAGAGTTTATCCAAGGAACCTGAGATTGGTTTACATTGTAAAAGCAACCAGTGTAATACACCATAAAAAAAAAAATTAACAAAACTTCATGGTCATCTCAATAGATGGAAAAAAAGAATTTTAGAAAATTCAGCGTCATTTCATAAGAAAAGCTCCAAAAACCTAAGAATATAAAGGAAAATCTTCAATGTTAGAAAGAGTTTCTATAAACATTCAAAGTTAACATTATACTACATAGTAAAAGACTGAATGCTTTCCCCTCAGGTTAGAAACAAGGCAAGAATGGCCGCTGCCGCCACGTGTGTCCAGCTTGAACTGGAGGGTCAACAGGGCAACTGCGCCAGAAAGAGAAGTGAAAGACATCCAGACTGTGAAGAGAGAATTAAAGCTATCTTATCTGCAGATGGCATAATCCTCTACACAGAAATCTTAAGTAAGTCATAAAGCAACATGTTAGAGCTAATAAATGAGCTCATCGAGGTTATTGGGTGAAAGACCGGTATATAAAAGATAATCGGTTTTATACACTAGCAGTTAACAATTTGAAAATGAAACTAAGAAAATCATTCAATTTATAGTAGTCTCAAAAAGAATAACATGCATAGGGACAAATTTAACACAAGAAATATAAAACTGCAAACTGAGAGCTACAAAATATCATCCAAAAAGTGAAATAAGACCTACATTAATGGAAAGACATTCCATGCTTATGGGTTGGAATACCCAATATCTATTGTTAGGATGAAAATATTCCCCAAATTGATCTACAGATTCAGTGTGATGCTTGTCAAAATCCCAGCTGGCTTTCCTTTGTGGCATAAAATTCATATGGAAATCAAGTGGCAGAGAATATCCAAAACAATCTTCTAAAATGAGAACAAAGCTGAAGAGGATCTCATCTTCCTGATTTAAAAGCCCATTATAAAACAGCAGAAGGCAAGAGAGTGTGGTGCTAGCATAAGGATAAACACAGGGATGAATGGAAAGAACTTGGAGTCTGCAAACAAACCCTCACTTTGTGGTCAATCGATTTTTAGCAAGGGTGCCAAATTATTTAAAGGGGAAATCTTTTCATCAAATAATGTTGAGAGAACTGGTTATCTACATACCGAAAAATGAAGTTGGCCTCCTACTTTATATACAAATGTTAACTCCATTTGGGTCAAAAAGCTTAATGTAAGAGCTAAAACTATAACACTCTTGGAAGTAATTCAAGGAGTACATTTTTATATCCTTGAATGAGGCAAAACCTTCCTAGATACAACACCAAATCACAAGTGAAAAAGAAAAAATAGGTGAATTGATCAAATTTTAAAACTTTCGTTCTTCAAAAGGCACCATCAAAGTGTAAAGACCATCCATATAATGAAAAAATTGTTCGCAAACCATATGTCTTATATGGGACTTGTGTTCACAATAAGTACAGAATTTTTATAACTTCACGATAAAGAGAAAACTAACTCAAGTTTTAAAACTAGTTTCTGAATAGACAGCATTCAGAAGGAGAGTTGGCAGCTCCTCACAGAAGCACAGAGTTCTCACATGGCGTAGAAATCCCACTCCTAGATAGACACTCAAGAGAAACGAAAACATCCACCTACATAAAAGTTCATAGCAGTAGCATTTTTAAAATAATAGCTGAAGACTGGAAGCAGCTCAAATGTCCATCGATGGATGAATTGATAAACAAAATGTGGTTTATTCGCACAATGAATCATTATTCAGCCATAAAAGGAATGAAGTGCTCGTATATGTGGCAACACAGATGAACCCTGAAAACACAGCGAGTGAGAGAAGTCAGACAGAAAAGGCCACACACGGCATGAGTCATTTATATAAAATACACAGATTAGGCAAATCCATAGACATAGAAAGTCGATTGGTGGTTGTCAGGGGCTGGGGGAGGGGAATGCAGGGAGTGACTGCTAATGAGTAAGAGAGGTTTGTTCTAAATGAGTGGCTATCACTACACAGCCCCCTGAACGCACTAAAATCACAGGATATAACACTCTAAAAGGTTGAGTTCTACAATATACAAATAATGCCCCAACAAAGCCATTATATTAAAAAGTGCTTACTCTTTCTCTTTTGTCTCACCCTCAACCTAGTCCTTTTTCTAAGGTCTGTGCTTGAAGGTCACACGCATTGCTGAGATGATGCAGTGAGAGTCTCTGCCGCGACTGAACCAAGGCTCCTTGTGGCACCATGAGCAGGACACGGTGCCCCCCCGCCCCCGAGCCACTGTCAACTCGGGTGGCACACTCACCGTGATGGATGTGGGCGAGCGTGGGTTTGTATGGGGCAAGTGTTCTGTGAAACGAAAATACAGCAGCGTCACGCTCAGGGCCGCCGCAGGCCTGCTAAAAGGGGCCTCGGTTAACGTCTGTGTTTGCCGCTCTCCTCTCGGGCAGAAGGAGTTCAATCAGAACAAAAGTTTGTATGAAGAATCTCCTTCTTCAAAACCTGCGACAAATCAACCAAAAGTAAAGCAGAATTTCAAGCTCCAGCTCTGCTTCACTTCCTGTTCATTCCAGATCATCGGGAAAACAGATTATCAAAATGGTGCTCTAGGGAAACTGAGATCTCTCAGCATCAAAGACAGTTTTTCTCAGGTGATGTGTACTAATGCAATGAATACATTTTCAAGCAAGAGTTAGACTGAAAGTCTTTTAATTCCTGGATTAATAAATTTCTTACAATACTATCCTGCCTCTTCTCTTGACATTTCACTGAAAGTTTCACAAAAAAGAGCTTAAAGAAATAGAGAAACCCAAAGACATATGGTTCTCTGCTTTTTCCGAAGTCAGCCCAGGAGACTCCACTGCTGTTCAGGGCTTTGCTCTGTGTAAATGTGTGATGTGAGTACCTATGTGTGTACATAGATATGAGACTGAATGCTGTGAATGTGCTTATGTTTGACCATTTCAACCTATAAGATAGAAATTTCACATAGTTCAGCCACACACACACATACATTCAACCTGTATCGAAGCAGAGTGTGTGTATCTGATGATCGCAAACCAGTGATCAGAGGTTGGGTTTCCAGATGTCTCGTAGTGAGGTCGTTCCTCTTATGACACTTATTTTATTTGACATCTTTTCCTTCTATCAGATAGTCTAGGCCTATCATGGGCCTATGATTTAAAGATCTTGTTTCAGAATGTGATAAGATTGTGTAAAGGAGGCAAGAGTTATCTCGTCAATGGTGATGAAATATGTCAATAATTTTACAAAAAGGTAAAGTGAGACTCTCATACAATATAAAGTGAATGTGTGCCAAAGATCTTGTTGTACTCATTAATTAAATGAGGGAACCAGTAAGATGTTACAACCAGCTCGAGGGAGAACTCTAAGAACTAGATAGTGAGGGAATAAAAAACTATAAAATGAGTAGTGTATAATGCAAATAGTCTTATAACTGTTCTTCTCTTGGGCAATGATCAATTGCTTTGTAGTAAGGGCTCAGTTAAACTGCATTTGTGTGAACAAAAATCACTTGAACCATATATTCACCCACTTTTTCCCCACTTGAAAATCTTTCACAAATATTTATGACAAATGAATAGCTGAACAAGACAGGCCTCAGGATACTACAGAACGTGTCAATCTTGGTTATTTTCTCCGCTGATTGGACATGCATCTCTCCTCTGTCTCTCACTGTTGGAGTGACTCTGTTACGCAGCCGATTTTCAAACCATGCTCCAGGTGGGTTGCTCTGCGCAGGAGGTTAGCTCGCGTTTTCGCAGAAGCCGGGAGACGTGAATCCCTCTGTGGTGAAGTGGCCGTCGTCACAGGGAAGTTCTGGGGGCGCCCCGAACGTGCTCACTGGAGCAGAGGGAGGGAGACGACCTGAGACCCGGAGAGGCAGCTTCTGCTGGCAGCTGCGCCACTAGCTGGCAGCTTGTCTGTCGCCACAGAAGGGAGACATCCATGGCAAACGCTGCAGATCAGCCTGCCAGGAGAGGGGAGAAGCTGAGGGAGGAGGCGGGGGCTTCTCCTCCTACACGTGCTTTCTTCTATCCTCAGCAGCCCTGAGCTGAAGATTGCTGATCATCCCCGCGTTAGAGAAGAGAAGGAGACAGGGGCTCGGGGACTCCTGACACCACGGTGAGGACGCCACGGGGTGGGGCTGGGCACCCAGGAGCTGCCGGGGCTGGGCCTGGGCCCAGGGCCAGCGCCCCCTCCGATTAAGCACAGGCTCCCTCTGAGGAGCGGTGAAGGGCGCTGTGGTCTTGGTGGCTCCCTGACGTATAAGTGCTTGGAAAATTATTTTATGGCTGTGGTGATGCAGTGATGAAGTCCAGCTTGGAGTCGACATTATACCCTTACCATTATTAATTGTTTCTTCTGATTTTACTTTTGTGGGTCCTCGAAGTTTCATGGGCCTGGGCCCCGGGCCTCCCGGGCCTGTTGGAGAATGGGCTTTCGTCAGAATTAAGTGGGCTGAGGCAGATCCTGACCCTTGGCTTCCTCTTTGCGGTATTATGAGTTCCCCAAGCCCCTGTTTCCTTTTTTCTAACGTGGGGATGATCATCATCTTTCTGCTGTGAGCACAGAAGAAGAAAAGGCGTGTAAGAGGAGCATCTCCCTCCGTTGCTCCACTCCTCCCCTCTCCTGGAGGCCGGCCTGTAGCGCCTGTCCTGGATTCTCCCTTCTGCGATGACAGACAAACCACTGGCCAGTGGCACAGGCAAGAGCAGGAGCTGTTTCTCTGGACATAGGGCTTCCCTGGTGCTGTAGATGGTACAGAAACCACCTGCCATGCAGCAGATGCAGGTTTGCTCCCTGGACTGGGAAGATCCCCTGGAGGAGGGCATGGCCACCCACTCCAGTATTCTTGCCTGGAGACTCCCATGGACACAGGAGACTGATGGACCACAGTCCATGGGGTTGCAATGGGGTCAAAAAGAACTGGACACAACTGAGCAGCTAACGCTTGCCCTGCACTCCCAGCTCTCCTTAGGCCAAAGCGATCCCTACTGATTCTCTGTCTGGAGAGCACAGTTTTGGAATTGGCCCAAGTATAGGAATAACTGTCTCTGATAAGATTTTTTTAAAGATAATTCTTTTTAGCTTTATTTATTTATGGCTGTGCTGGGTCTTCATTGCTTCCCATTGCTGTGGCTTCTCTTGCGCGGAAGACAGGCTCTCGGTGCCCCGGCTTCAGGAGCTGCAGCGCGCAGGCTCAGCGCTGCCGCTTCCAGGCGGTGGTGCGTGGGCTTAGCCGCTCCGTGGCACGCGGGGTCTTCCCAGACCAGGGATTGATCCGGTGTCCCCTGCGTTGGCAGGCAGATTCTTATCCACTGGGACACCAGAGAGGTCCTTTAATACTATTTTAAAACTCCAGGTCAAAGGCCACAGAGAAATCAACCAGGGGAGATCAATAGGTGGATTTTAAACTAACAGGAAGTTATAAGCCATTGTTCATAGTGTTGCCCAAAGAAGCGAGTCACTGAACTGGACGCTGACATGATGACATGGCAACTCAAGGTGTGCAGGCAGGTCGCTGTATTCACTGAGGTTCCTCAGCCCTCCAGACTCGGCGCTGCGATGGGCTTGCTCCCTGAGTCACACGGCACTTCCTCTCCCGGGCTGCAGCACTTAGTCAAGAGCCGCGAGCGCCTAGGTGACACAGAGGGAGCATTTCCAGGCAGGGGAGCTGGGTCGCTGCTCTGATATGTGACCTAGAAGAGGGTGGTGGAAGCGAGTGCTTCTTAGCTAGAAATGAGAAGACTCAGACGCTGGCTCTGGCTCTGAGGTTAGCTGACTGCTTAGCTTTGAAATTTGGGCTTCTTTACTTTGCTGAGCCTTGGTTGTCAGCATTTCAATTATAAAGTGTCTGGATGTGGGTCTCTTTAGGTAAATCTTCTTTGAAAATCTCTGGGCTACTGGGTCTGGATGTCTGTTTCTTTGCTCAGGTTAAGGAAGTTGTCTGCTCATTTCTCCCTCTTCTCATTCTGATATCTCTATAATGCAAATGTCAGTTTGCTTGATATTGTCTTCACTGTTTTTTCCATTCTGTCTTCTTCTTGCTTCTCTGACTGAATAAGGCCCTGGCCTTGCCTCTGAGTTCACTGGCCCTTTCTTCTGCTTCTTCTAGTAACTGCTGAGTCCATTTGGTGAATTTTTTTTTCCACTTAGTTATTGCATTCTTTAGTTCTGTGACAAATATTTGGAACTTTCTAGCATTTTCCATCTCTCTGTTGACATTCCCACTATGTTTATCCATTTTTCTCCCAAGTTTGGAGAGCATCTGTGTGACCATTATTTTGAATTCTCTGTCAAGTAATTTACTTGTGTTTGTCTCATTCAGGTGTTTCTCTAAGGTTTTATCTTGTTCTTTCAGTCAGGATATATTCCACTGTTTCTTCATTCTGCTTGACTCCCTGTTAGTTTCTGCGCACTAGTTAGAATAGCTGCTTTTCCCAGTCTTAAAGGATTGGCCTTGTGTAGAGAACCTTATCATTTAGTCATGCCCTGGGTGTCTTTAAGCCGTCCACTCACCTGTTGTATTTTAACATCTCTAAGTAGCTGAAGGTCTGCCGTGACTGTTTAGTGTTGACTTAAGCCAACACTTAGACCAGGCTGTCTGGAAGCCAGACCATCAGGCAGCAGCTTTGAAATAATGCAAATATATATGGTCCTGTGTGACCACACGTGTGAGCCCTGCTGGCCTTGGAACCAGGCGACCCGGAGCTGCTCCTTGGGCTGCAGTTGCCAAAGCTGGGGCTCCATGTGGGTGCACAAGCTCCATTCTGGGTGAGTCTGATGAGCTGCAGGGAGGTGAGCTCCAGGTGGGTGCACAGGCCCTGCTCTGGGGAGCCTGTTGAGCTGCCGTGAGGCAGAGGGAGAGCACAGGGATGGCACCCGCACCCACCCGAGGTCCCCCGTGAGCACGTCCGTAGATCCAGGTGTGCCCGCCTCTACAGCTGACGCTTCAGGACAAGGAAGGAGGTCTCTGTCATGTTGCTCTCTGTGCAGGGCACCAGTGGTGTAACCTTCTTGAAATATTCCTTCTGATTGTTGCAGTCCTATGAGGCCCAGGGATGTGAGCCCCAGCCAACAGAGTAAGGCACAAGGGCGTCTCCTGAGTGGCAGCTGCAAAAGGCAGGGTGTGGACATAAAGCCTGGGATGCTGACATGTGTCAAAGCTCCCTGGCTCTCTGGCATTCAACAGAGGGTGAGCGTGCCGAGTGCCCTCCCTCGGAGGCATCAGTCAGCCCTTGGATGTGTGCTGAATTAGAAGCCCCTCCAGCTACAGCTGTGAGGATTAGCTAAAAGGCCTCTGCTGGAAAGACTGAGCTCCTGGGTCTGTTGCCTCTTGCTGCGTCCTGGGGGTGGTAGCTGTTTGAGTGTTCTTTGCTATTGGTTACAGTCCTGTGGTACCTGGAAGCAAGAGTCCTGCTGCACGTTAGAGCCAGGAAAAGCACCGCTGTCCCCTGGCAGTAGCCACAAAAACCAAGGCTCAGGAGAAGGGTGTAAACTCCTCTCTGTAAGATGCTGTGATCTGGGGCAAGGCAGAGTACAAAGACTGTATCCACCAGTCTCCACTCCTTGGGAGCATCTGTGCAGGTCCCATGAATGCTGCGAACCAGAGCCCACCCCTCGAGCTGAACAGGCTTCCTCCTCAGAAAGACTGGGTGTGTCTCAGCCTAAGGGATTGATAGTGCCTTGGGAGCAGTGTCTGCCAAGGACTGCCCTTCCAGCTGTCAGTCTCATGGAACCCGGGAACTCGAGAGCCCCTGGCCTACAGAGCCAGGGGCTCAGGGTTGCCTTCTGGGTGGTCGCTGCACAGAGTCGGTCACCAGGCGTGCAGCAGCTCCTCTCCTGGAGACGCTGGTGCGAGGGGGTGCGGCAGAGCAAGGGCAGAGACGCTGCCACTCAGGTCAGACACACATGCTGCTTCATCAGGTCTCTCCATTTTGCAGCATCAAGTGGTTTTATTTCTGTGAAGTGCATTCTTCCAAAAATTAAACTTAATTAATAGTAATGTAATGATATATAGTAAGAGCTCCCTCTTACTTCACTAAGACGCTCCAGCGATGATTGTCTTCTTATGTGCACATGCATGCACATATATACACACGTATTATCAAGAATCTTAGAGGAAAAGGCATATATAGTTTATATTCTGAAATGGCCCTTCTGTGCGCATGCAGTTCCTTTGGTTGGCGCCCTCTCAGTTGCCCTTTGCAGGTTTGGTTTCAGGTTTGTGCAGTTTCTATATTCTTGGGTTTCAGTGTTAGCAATGATCAATAAAAGCTGTCTAGTTTGAGTGATCCCTTTACAGGAAGAATCGTGGGAGAAACTGGACAATCAGCTAGGGAAAATGAATCTCACGTTCACTGAAAGAGTATGTGGCAGATGGTGGGGGTTTTGTTTGTTTCTTAAGGGGATTGTTTTTGGTTTTTTGTGAACTTATTTTGAATTCAGCAGGAGCTGTTATCTTTAGCCTCCAGTTTGCAACAGGTGTGTGAAACACAAATGGTTTTCGTTTCTGTGAAGTGTACTCTTCAAGTTTGAATGAAGTCTGTAGAACTGAGCACTCTGCTGCCTTCTATGGGCTTTATGTTAGAGAGAACATTGTGATGAAGAACAAAATACTAAAAAGTATTTTAAAAGTAAAAAATATTATAACTGTCCCTCCAGTGAATTTCTTTTAAAAAGTTATAATTGTATACAATACAGACACAAAATACATTGTGAACATTTTAGAAAAAGGAAAAAAAGTATAATTTCTCACAATCTAGGAATACTAGTGATAACATTTCAGTTTTTAAGGGAATTTTTTGTCTTTGCTTTATTCATATCACATGATATAAATTTCTATAAAACAATACTATAAACAGTATTTCATAATATGAACTTTACAATGCATCAGTGACATTTTTATGTGGTTAAGTATTGATCTACAACAAATTTTAATGATTGCATACTTCTTTCATTGTAAAAAAAATAACATAAAATATTTAGTGAGTCCATTTTGGGATTTTCATATGGTTTTGAATCATTCACTATTTAAGCAATACTTTAATAAATATTGGACTTCCCTGGTGGCTCAGACGGTGAAGCTTCTGTCTATAATGTGAGAGACCTGGGTTCGATCCCTGGGTTGGGAAGATTCCCTGGAGAAGGAAATGGTAACCCACTGCAGCACTCTTGCCTTGAAAATCCCATGGACGGAGGAGCTCAGTGCAGGCTACTATCCATGGGGTTGCAAAGAGTCGGACACGACTGAGCAACTTCACTGCACTTAATAAATATTGTGCACACATATTTGGGGGTATACATGTCATTTTTAACATATAATTAAAATTTTTTCAAGTAGAATTAATTGATGAGTGTTCAAAACATGTAAGGTTTTTTTTTTGACACCTACTGCCAAATTACTCCTCACAGGGGCTGTGTGCCATTTATATTCCTACCAGGAGTAAACAGACCCCACGGGGCTGCAGCGTCAGCACCGAGAGCGGCTGTGTGTGCGTTTGCTTTTCCATATTATAGGGAAAGTTGTTTTCTGCTGGTTCTGTGACAAGACTCGTTTTTAGCTGATGCTTTGGAGTCTTGAAGTAGCATGAAAGACGGAAAAATCAAGCAGGCTGGCAGCAACTTGGATTTCTCTCTCTTTACAGGATCAAAAAGCCAGATTCGCAGTTTCCACTGCATTTTGTGCCACAAAATACTTTCCTCTGAAACCCTAGGTGACTTCTAGGGAGACTGAGAGGGTGAAAGGGAATCACCAAGAAAGCAAAAAATAGAAACAGTGCTTCTGGGAACAGAGACAGAAGCCAGGCCTCTGCAGGCTCTGTGTGCCAGCAGCAGGCGGCCCGGGCGGAGGGCCCACTGAGCGGGGCTGGAAGCAGAGCTTTGCTTTGCGTCTGAATCAGCCTTGGGGTGGGAGGGGTGAGGGCCTGTCTTGCCCAAGAACAAGTTTCTCCCAAAGGCAAGACACAGGGTCTGTGAACAGAAGTTGCTTCTGGTTACAGTAAGTTCCATTTATTGTCCACACAGGGCTGAGGTCAGAAGTGCAAACTCTTAATTGTTTAACAGTTCTTCCCAGAACCCTATTGTTTCCTTATCAACATCCCAGATAAAATTCCCCAGAGACCTGGGCTTCCAGGAGCGTGGAGAGAGGGCAGTGGGGCTGTGAAAGGCATGCATTGGTGAGACAGTCTGTGTCACTGTTAGCTCATTATTTCTCTGTCCCTCTTGGTCTTATGGACCCCGATTGTCGAATTTTATTTTGTCAGTCTCAAGTGAGTAAATATTTCAACATTTTCTCTCTCTGCTCTCCCAAGAAAGAGGTTTCTCTCTGTGAAATGATTAACCACACCCCCCGTACAGCCTTTGGTGTGTGGGTGGGTTCCTCGTCCTGGATGCGTCTATGTGAGGTGAGTTTCTTTTCTGCTTTGTGATGTCTGAAAAAATGGAAAATGCGGTCTTGAGAAAGCGAGCACAACAGGTGAAGGAAAATCGAGTCACCTAGGAAGTTTCCAAAAAAAGCTTTTTCCTTCCGTTTTTCTTTCTTCTTTGAGTGGGAAATTATTCACATTCACTGATCAGAGGTTTGATTTAAACCTGAGTTTAAAATCTCTTTAGGCTGTCCTGGTTTCACTGTGCAAAAGAGAAGAGAATTGATGAATAAAATAGTCTCTTTTAACATTTTTTTTTGTTAGAGGATTACTGCTTTGCATCATTGTGTTAGTAAGATCCGATGCTGAGGAGCAAGCTCTGGCGCCCTGGACGGCCGGCCCCCACCTGCAGGGATCTCCTCCCACCCAACACCGCTCTAACCCGTTTACATGACCTTTAGCTTTAGAGGAATAGAGAGGAGGAGAAAAGGAAATATCGGGGCACTTGGTCCCCCAGATATTGTGGAAGGAGGGGATATTAGGGACTAGTTAGTATTGATATGAGTGCTGGGGGCGCAGGAGGGGCGCTGTGCCTCCTTCCTCCATCGCGTCCCTCAGTCCCGGCCCCGCCCTCTTCCCTGAAGGCTGGGCCCCCTGAGGGAAGCCCCCAGCTCTGTCACAGCCACTCTCTTCGGGTCTTTCTGGTTGCCAGGGGAGAAGGGCGTGGGGTACATACCGAGAGTTTGGGGCTGACACGCACACACTGCTGCGTATAAAACAGACAACCAGCAAGGCCCTGCAGTGTAGCNGTAGCCAAAAAATCACTTAATGTTTACACAGGCTTAGAAATCAAGTGGGGACACCTATTAAATAAAATAGAAAAGTAATAATGTTAATTATGGAGAGCTTTGGCTCCAGCAGATCGAACTATCAGCCTTGCTGGAAGGAGTGAGGGAGGGACTTCCCGGGGAGGGGGGTGGGGGAGGAGCAGGGGCATGAGGTGAGGGATGAAGGGAGGATGAGGAGTAGCCCAGCAGGAGGTAGGGGGCCTTGTATCCTGGAGGAGGGAGGAAGGAGCAGGGAAGGAGGAGGTGCAGGCGTGAAGGGCTCTGTGCACCCTTGAAGCACATGTGGTTTATCCTCTGGATGATGATGGACACGTACATGTACATGTGTGTGAACACTCAGGCATGTAGACACACACACTCCTGCCTAATAAAGCCTCCAACTTGCCTGTGTCCAGCTTCCTGGGGAAGACCCCCAAATACTTGGAACCTCCCCACCAACTGGAGTGACTCTGCAGTTCGCCATAAGCCCTGATGGCTCACGCTGACCAAGTGACTCCTGGTGGCCCCAGGGGTCCAACCTGAGTCTCCTGCACTGGCAGGAAGATTCCTTACCACTGAGCCATCAGGGAAGCCCTTAAGCACCCCTCAGTTCAGTTCAGTCACTCTGTTGTGTCTGACTCTTTGCAACCCCATGAATTGCAGCACACCGGGCCTCCCTGTCCATCACCAACTCCGGGAGTCAACCCAAACTCATGTCCATTGAGTTGGTGATGCCATCCAGCCATCTCATCCTCTGTCGTCCCCTTCTCCTCCTGCCCCCAGTCCCTCCCAGCATCACAGTCTTTTCCAGTGAGTCAACTCTTCGCACGAGGTGGCCAAAATACTGGAGTTTCAGCTTCAGCATCATTCCTTCTGAAGAACTCAGAATGGACTGGTTGGATCTCCTTGCAGTCCAAGGGACTCTCAAGAGTCTTCTCCAGCACCACGGTTCAAAAGCATCAATTCTTCAGTGCTCAGCTTTTTTCACAGTCCAACTCTCATATCCATATATGACCACTGGAAAAACCCCTCAGCAGCTATTAAATTCCCACTGGGGTAAATGAACTGAAAGATAGAAATCAGCACCTGGGCATCTTTCACATCACTTTCCTTAGAGAACACTCTTTTTCACCTTGACACCCCCTCTCAGCAGGAGGGCAGGTGGTGTTGCTGCTGTGAGGCTGGCAGAAGATGGGCTATGAAGGGTAGCGGGGGAACAGTGGCTGGCACAACTCTCTGCACATTGAGGGAAATCATTTGGGCATCTGGGGTGGAGGGTGAGGGATGAGCAGGACGCAGTGACCATGTGCTGAGCACCTGTGGCAGTGCTGGCTGGCCTTCTTTAGAAGCTCTCACCTGGTAATTGGGGGAATGAAATTTCTGAGCCCTATTTTACATATGAAAGAGATGAGGGTCAGTATTAAGCAGCTGTGATGAGGTCACGCAGATACAAACTTGCAGGAATGAGACATTCTGTTTGCCTGACCCTCGTGGCGGTGGCCAGGCTCCCCGAGGGCATCCACTACGCAGCCCCTGCAGGGCTGTCTTGCAAAGAGAGTTCCAGCCCCACTCACCCTCTCTCACCGCGTCACCCCCATGAACCCTCTCTGGTCTGGCCTTCCTCTTCTGGAATGGGATGGTGACCTTCTCTACCTTCTAGACTCACTGTAAAGGTTTAATGAGCGCAGCATCCACAGCGTCTAATCTGGGCCTGACACATGGCTGCCCCGCACTGCAGGTGACCAGCCTGGGTGCACAGAGAAGAAAGTGCCTCTGCTTCCTGAAGACAAGGCAGACACGCTGCCTTCGGGGTCTGACTCCCAGCACCCAGTCCCAGCCATGCCCCTCCCATCCAGGCTGCACAGGGAGCCCGCACTGTGGCCAAGGTGGGCATTTCCCACACAGCAGGTGGAGAGGCAGACGGAGTGAGATCCAGGAAACTTAACCCTCACCGTGGAGACAGGGCAGTGTGACAAAACCATTGAAAGTTACTCGAGTTAATCCCCAAGTAAACCTAGTAAGGGCCATATGAGCTGGAAGACATCCTTCAAAATTACTTCCAGGAGAACCATCATCTGCTGGTTATTAACAAAGTCTATGTTTGAAGTAGATCATAAGTTTGTTCTGGTAACTGGACATCGTGTTTGGCTGTGGAGAGGTTGCATAAAGCACCTGGGATGGAAGTACTCATCAAAGCCAAAGCCCTCTTCCCCCAGTTCTGAGCAGACTGACACAGAAGAGGGACACGGCTGGGTCAGTGTCGCTGCTGTGCAAACCCAGCAGCTTCCATCCTGACGACTGTCAGCGGGGAACCAAACCGCAAGCATGGGAGCATAAGCAGCTTAATTCTAATGTGTTTCTTATCAAACCACTTTTGTGCAGGCTCCCCTCACATTTATGAGAAAATGCGTGGAATGGAAGGTCCTTCCAAGAGCCAGGCTAGGGGGCTGCGGGCAGCGCCCTGCTCTGCCTTTGGGTGTGAGGTGGCGGGAGTGAAGGGGACGCCCCCTGTGAGGCCTCTCAGAATTTCCACTCCCTGGACCACACAGGGACATGGGGAGTCAAATGTGTGAGCTCAGCCAGATACTAGAAAGAAAAAGAGTCAGCAGACGTTTGATTGGATACATCATCATGACATTTTCCACCATCAGGTAAAAGGAAGACCATTCCTCCCAAGGCTCAAACACAAATGTCGATACTTCCACCCTCAACAGATCTGTTACATTTAAAGGCTCTTAAACTTTGCTTGACTGCCTAAAAAGCGAGCCTGCCGTGTGCACACTGATGCAAGGTTTTCAGCTGGCATGCATCGCTTGATGTTTCTGTTCTGACGATTGCAAAACACCGTTTCCTGTAGTCTCTGCCCTAACAGATGCCAGCTATCTTTCTTTACAATCGACTCACATGTTTTTCTTTTGAGGAAAATATTGGGACAAATTAAAACAACTCTTAGGAAAGAGGCCAAGTGGAGTTTCGTGTTTGTTAAAGTGCATGTGAATCCACTCATTTTTTCTTGTTGTTGTTACTCATCTTACAAATACGGGACCACAGAGTCTTCACTTCCTTCTGTCATACAGCTCTTTCAGCTCTGGGAATTACAAACTCGGCAATTTTTTTTTTACCAGTTTCTGAAAAAATGGGTTTCCTTTCTTATCAGAAAGCATATTCTCTCCCCAGATGCCACTCTACACATTTAAAGAACTGAAATTGAGGCCTTTGATGCAGTAGGGAGAAGAGCTAGTAGCCGACCCAGCAGCATGCTGTCAGCTGCTCCTTAATCCCTCAGTGGAGCAGCTCCGTTCCCAAAGGCAGGGCGCTGTGTGCTGCGCCGCCGCCACCGGAGTGCCCTTCGAGGAGCCTGGAGACGGCCCTGCGGCGGGCTGCCAGCCGCTTCTCTGTCCTTGGCAGCTCCGTTAGCCTTTCTCAGAAAGACCGGTCCTTGCCCCTCGTTCCTTGGCGCTCTGTCAGGGTGAGCCCCTGGGGGTGCTTCCAGGAGCGCCCGCTCTTCCTCCTCTGCCACCGCGCCGCCCAGACCGCTCAGCTGCAGGGCCGCACGGCCTGCGCGGGGCCACCTCGCCAGCACCCTCGAGCAGAACCGACCCTGCGGCAGGCAGCCAGGGCGCGCGCCGCGTTCACGCGGGCCAGACAGGCGCGCAGTGCTGGCTCTCAGGGAAAGCAGGAGGCCCCACAGGTGGAAACAGCCTCGTGTTTCTCCGCAGGATCCCAGGCGTCTTCGGCTAGCCTAAACTAACCTTCCCCGGCTTCCACGGCGGAGCCTAGAAGCCGGCCCCCGATGAGGAGGAGGCAGTCTCCTCTCGCCTGCTTCTTTGGCACCCTGTGCCTCGCGTGTTCAAGGCCAACAGCATCGGTCGGGTGGGAAGGTGGTGGAGGCCGTGGCAGAACCAGGCTGGCAGGACACTTTGCAGATTCAAGTCGACTAGGTAGCAGCAGCGTGAGCTTACATTTCTCAGAAACTGGAATGAGGCTGTAAACATGCAGTTTTCTCTCCACACATTCTGGTCCAAATTAAATCACATAAAAAGCATGTGCGTCTTTATATGTAAAGTTCTAGGGGGTGACAGTGCTGCTGCGGAGAATGTCCTTGTTCTCAGAGAGGACAAACAGAAGTCTTCAGGGGTGAAGCGATCTGATTTGTGCAACTCACTTCCAAGTGGTTTGTCAGAGAAAGAGATGGAGAACACAACTATGGCAAGCTGTTAACGACCGATCGGTCCCAGGTGAAAGGTGAAATAGGTGTTCCTTGGTGTTTTCTGTGTGTTTGACATTTTTTTTAATTGGGAAAAGTACTTATGAATAAATATAACAAAATACAGGACTTCTGTGAACAAATGTATAAAATAATGCTTAAGGGTGTGTATATAATCTGAATTTGTGAAAAAGTTACGTGAGAGTGGACAGCTGCAAAATACTTTTTTCTTGTGGCTATATTTTTAAGACTTATTCATTTTTGTTAATTAGGAAGGATAGATACTAACTTAGGTTGTAAAAAGGAAATGTAGACAGCTCACTCCTTTACTCTTCTCTTTCCCATCTGCTCAGTTAACTCGCCGCACGGGGCCCTCACAGTGGCTGTGCCCTCAGCGCCCACCCCCTGGTCTCAGCGACGTGCGGCCTTGACAGGAGAGAAGCGGGTCTGGGAAGCCCTGGGAAACAGCAGACTATCGAGGGTGGTGTCGAGGGCGCTGGCTCCAGGCTGGAGGGGACAGACTCCGACGGTGAGGAGGGTCTGGGGTCTGTGGAGGCTGCTTTGGCCCCCGCACTTCCCACTGAGCTGTGAGGTATTGTTCTCTGACTCCATGTGATGGAGCCTGTGGCATTGCTGCTAAGAGAACGTGGTTCCTGCCCTTAGTGGCTGTGTGGCCTTAGGCTGCTGCTTCCCGTCTCTGAGCCTTGGTCTCTGTGTGGAAGGTTAGCAAGCTCCCAGGCTGCTTGTGGGTCTGTTGCGGTTGTGGTTGTTGTTGTTGTAGTCCATTTGCTAAGTCGTGTGTCTTTGTGACCCCATGGGCTGCAGCACACCACGCTCCCCTGTCCTTCACTATCTCTCAGAGTTTGTTCAAACTCATGTCTATTGAGTTAGTGATGCCCTCCAACCATCTGATCCTCTGTCGCCCCCTTCTCCTGCCTTCAATCTTTCCCAGCATCAGGGTCTTTTCCAATGAGTCAATTCTTGGCATCAGGTGCCCAAAATATTGGAGTTTCAGCTTTAGCATCAATCCTTCCAATGAATACTCAGGACTGATTTCCTTTAGGATTGACTGGTTGGATCTTCTTGCAGTCCAAGGGACTCTCAAGAGTCTTCTCCAACATCACAGTTCAAAAGCATCAGTTCTTTGGTGTTCCACCTTCTTCACAGTCCATCTCTCCACCTCTCACATTCATACATGACTACTGGAAAAACCATAGCTTTGACTGGATGGACCTATGTCAGCAAAGAGATGCCTCTCCTTTTTAATATGCTGTCTAGGTTTGTCATAGCTTTTCTTCCAAGGGGCCAGCATGTGTGCACCCCGTGTGGGCACCACAGGCCCCTCTTTCTTTCAGCCTGGTCCTTTCTTCCAAGGTAAACCCTCAGAATGTAAGCCCATGAGGAGCCAAGGATCTTCAAAACTGAACGTCGTCCCTGTCTCTCAGGTCGACCCCCTCCCCCGGGAGCATCCATGATCAGCTCGCCTGCCCCTTTCCAGCCACTCAGGGCAGCGACGTGCTGCTGCTTCCCTTTGGTGCGCATGCTGGTGCTAAAAGGGAATTTTGTTTCAGAAAATCAGATGCCCATACCAAACAGCACCGCACACACTCAGCACCTCACATGATGGTATTCAGAAATCTCTCAAGTTGCTCTGATTAATTCAGAAGCAGAACCTCTCTCCAAAGGTGCTGGAAAACAGACAAAAGGAGAGGCTTCTGCCTGGTCCTTGCCCAGCTCCCCTGCTCAGCTGCTGAGTCGCTTCAGTCATGTCCGACTCTGTGCGACCCCATAGATGGCAGCCCACCAGGCTCCCCCGTCCCTGGGATTCTCCAGGCAAGAACACTGGAGTGGGGTGCCATTCTCCAATGTGTGAAAGTGAAAAGTGAAAGTGAAGTCGCTCAGTCGTGTTTGACCCTTAGTGACTCCATGGACTGCAGCCTACCAGGCTCCTCCGTCCATGGGATTTTCCGGGCAAGAGTACTGGAGTGGGGTGCATTGCCTTCTCCCTGATCAGAGGGGNTGGGGGGGGGGAAGTGAGTTAAGGGCTACTCAAAACAGTTTTCCTTCCTGATGGAGAGACATGGTGGAGGAAAAAAGTCTTTTGCTCCTCTCCCTTGAAGGCATACAACCCCTGCAACCATGGGAGGTGCCATCTTTCCACATTAAATGATGAACACTCAGCAGAGGTGGCCATGCGGGAGGACAGCAAGCACCCATCCTCCGCAGCATCACTGTCGCTGAAGCACTTGGGACCCAGCCATCTCCAGTCTTAGTAAGTGAACCAAGGGTGTCCTTGTACTTTAAGTCAGATATTTCTACTACTTGTAGCCAAAAAATCACTTAATGTTTACACAGGCTTAGAAATCAAGTGGGGACACCTATTAAATAAAATAGAAAAGTAATAATGTTAATTATGGAGAGCTTTGGCTCCAGCAGATCGAACTATCAGCCTTGCTGGAAGGAGTGAGGGAGGGACTTCCCGGGGAGGGGGGTGGGGGAGGAGCAGGGGCATGAGGTGAGGGATGAAGGGAGGATGAGGAGTAGCCCAGCAGGAGGTAGGGGGCCTTGTATCCTGGAGGAGGGAGGAAGGAGCAGGGAAGGAGGAGGTGCAGGCGTGAAGGGCTCTGTGCACCCTTGAAGCACATGTGGTTTATCCTCTGGATGATGATGGACACGTACATGTACATGTGTGTGAACACTCAGGCATGTAGACACACACACTCCTGCCTAATAAAGCCTCCAACTTGCCTGTGTCCAGCTTCCTGGGGAAGACCCCCAAATACTTGGAACCTCCCCACCAACTGGAGTGACTCTGCAGTTCGCCATAAGCCCTGATGGCTCACGCTGACCAAGTGACTCCTGGTGGCCCCAGGGGTCCAACCTGAGTCTCCTGCACTGGCAGGAAGATTCCTTACCACTGAGCCATCAGGGAAGCCCTTAAGCACCCCTCAGTTCAGTTCAGTCACTCTGTTGTGTCTGACTCTTTGCAACCCCATGAATTGCAGCACACCGGGCCTCCCTGTCCATCACCAACTCCGGGAGTCAACCCAAACTCATGTCCATTGAGTTGGTGATGCCATCCAGCCATCTCATCCTCTGTCGTCCCCTTCTCCTCCTGCCCCCAGTCCCTCCCAGCATCACAGTCTTTTCCAGTGAGTCAACTCTTCGCACGAGGTGGCCAAAATACTGGAGTTTCAGCTTCAGCATCATTCCTTCTGAAGAACTCAGAATGGACTGGTTGGATCTCCTTGCAGTCCAAGGGACTCTCAAGAGTCTTCTCCAGCACCACGGTTCAAAAGCATCAATTCTTCAGTGCTCAGCTTTTTTCACAGTCCAACTCTCATATCCATATATGACCACTGGAAAAACCCCTCAGCAGCTATTAAATTCCCACTGGGGTAAATGAACTGAAAGATAGAAATCAGCACCTGGGCATCTTTCACATCACTTTCCTTAGAGAACACTCTTTTTCACCTTGACACCCCCTCTCAGCAGGAGGGCAGGTGGTGTTGCTGCTGTGAGGCTGGCAGAAGATGGGCTATGAAGGGTAGCGGGGGAACAGTGGCTGGCACAACTCTCTGCACATTGAGGGAAATCATTTGGGCATCTGGGGTGGAGGGTGAGGGATGAGCAGGACGCAGTGACCATGTGCTGAGCACCTGTGGCAGTGCTGGCTGGCCTTCTTTAGAAGCTCTCACCTGGTAATTGGGGGAATGAAATTTCTGAGCCCTATTTTACATATGAAAGAGATGAGGGTCAGTATTAAGCAGCTGTGATGAGGTCACGCAGATACAAACTTGCAGGAATGAGACATTCTGTTTGCCTGACCCTCATGGCGGTGGCCAGGCTCCCCGAGGGCATCCACTACGCAGCCCCTGCAGGGCTGTCTTGCAAAGAGAGTTCCAGCCCCACTCACCCTCTCTCACCGCGTCACCCCCATGAACCCTCTCTGGTCTGGCCTTCCTCTTCTGGAATGGGATGGTGACCTTCTCTACCTTCTAGACTCACTGTAAAGGTTTAATGAGCGCAGCATCCACAGCGTCTAATCTGGGCCTGACACATGGCTGCCCCGCACTGCAGGTGACCAGCCTGGGTGCACAGAGAAGAAAGTGCCTCTGCTTCCTGAAGACAAGGCAGACACGCTGCCTTCGGGGTCTGACTCCCAGCACCCAGTCCCAGCCATGCCCCTCCCATCCAGGCTGCACAGGGAGCCCGCACTGTGGCCAAGGTGGGCATTTCCCACACAGCAGGTGGAGAGGCAGACGGAGTGAGATCCAGGAAACTTAACCCTCACCGTGGAGACAGGGCAGTGTGACAAAACCATTGAAAGTTACTCGAGTTAATCCCCAAGTAAACCTAGTAAGGGCCATATGAGCTGGAAGACATCCTTCAAAATTACTTCCAGGAGAACCATCATCTGCTGGTTATTAACAAAGTCTATGTTTGAAGTAGATCATAAGTTTGTTCTGGTAACTGGACATCGTGTTTGGCTGTGGAGAGGTTGCATAAAGCACCTGGGATGGAAGTACTCATCAAAGCCAAAGCCCTCTTCCCCCAGTTCTGAGCAGACTGACACAGAAGAGGGACACGGCTGGGTCAGTGTCGCTGCTGTGCAAACCCAGCAGCTTCCATCCTGACGACTGTCAGCGGGGAACCAAACCGCAAGCATGGGAGCATAAGCAGCTTAATTCTAATGTGTTTCTTATCAAACCACTTTTGTGCAGGCTCCCCTCACATTTATGAGAAAATGCGTGGAATGGAAGGTCCTTCCAAGAGCCAGGCTAGGGGGCTGCGGGCAGCGCCCTGCTCTGCCTTTGGGTGTGAGGTGGCGGGAGTGAAGGGGACGCCCCCTGTGAGGCCTCTCAGAATTTCCACTCCCTGGACCACACAGGGACATGGGGAGTCAAATGTGTGAGCTCAGCCAGATACTAGAAAGAAAAAGAGTCAGCAGACGTTTGATTGGATACATCATCATGACATTTTCCACCATCAGGTAAAAGGAAGACCATTCCTCCCAAGGCTCAAACACAAATGTCGATACTTCCACCCTCAACAGATCTGTTACATTTAAAGGCTCTTAAACTTTGCTTGACTGCCTAAAAAGCGAGCCTGCCGTGTGCACACTGATGCAAGGTTTTCAGCTGGCATGCATCGCTTGATGTTTCTGTTCTGACGATTGCAAAACACCGTTTCCTGTAGTCTCTGCCCTAACAGATGCCAGCTATCTTTCTTTACAATCGACTCACGTTTTTCTTTTGAGGAAAATATTGGGACAAATTAAAACAACTCTTAGGAAAGAGGCCAAGTGGAGTTTCGTGTTTGTTAAAGTGCATGTGAATCCACTCATTTTTTCTTGTTGTTGTTACTCATCTTACAAATACGGGACCACAGAGTCTTCACTTCCTTCTGTCATACAGCTCTTTCAGCTCTGGGAATTACAAACTCGGCAATTTTTTTTTTACCAGTTTCTGAAAAAATGGGTTTCCTTTCTTATCAGAAAGCATATTCTCTCCCCAGATGCCACTCTACACATTTAAAGAACTGAAATTGAGGCCTTTGATGCAGTAGGGAGAAGAGCTAGTAGCCGACCCAGCAGCATGCTGTCAGCTGCTCCTTAATCCCTCAGTGGAGCAGCTCCGTTCCCAAAGGCAGGGCGCTGTGTGCTGCGCCGCCGCCACCGGAGTGCCCTTCGAGGAGCCTGGAGACGGCCCTGCGGCGGGCTGCCAGCCGCTTCTCTGTCCTTGGCAGCTCCGTTAGCCTTTCTCAGAAAGACCGGTCCTTGCCCCTCGTTCCTTGGCGCTCTGTCAGGGTGAGCCCCTGGGGGTGCTTCCAGGAGCGCCCGCTCTTCCTCCTCTGCCACCGCGCCGCCCAGACCGCTCAGCTGCAGGGCCGCACGGCCTGCGCGGGGCCACCTCGCCAGCACCCTCGAGCAGAACCGACCCTGCGGCAGGCAGCCAGGGCGCGCGCCGCGTTCACGCGGGCCAGACAGGCGCGCAGTGCTGGCTCTCAGGGAAAGCAGGAGGCCCCACAGGTGGAAACAGCCTCGTGTTTCTCCGCAGGATCCCAGGCGTCTTCGGCTAGCCTAAACTAACCTTCCCCGGCTTCCACGGCGGAGCCTAGAAGCCGGCCCCCGATGAGGAGGAGGCAGTCTCCTCTCGCCTGCTTCTTTGGCACCCTGTGCCTCGCGTGTTCAAGGCCAACAGCATCGGTCGGGTGGGAAGGTGGTGGAGGCCGTGGCAGAACCAGGCTGGCAGGACACTTTGCAGATTCAAGTCGACTAGGTAGCAGCAGCGTGAGCTTACATTTCTCAGAAACTGGAATGAGGCTGTAAACATGCAGTTTTCTCTCCACACATTCTGGTCCAAATTAAATCACATAAAAAGCATGTGCGTCTTTATATGTAAAGTTCTAGGGGGTGACAGTGCTGCTGCGCAGAATGTCCTTGTTCTCAGAGAGGACAAACAGAAGTCTTCAGGGGTGAAGCGATCTGATTTGTGCAACTCACTTCCAAGTGGTTTGTCAGAGAAAGAGATGGAGAACACAACTATGGCAAGCTGTTAACGACCGATCGGTCCCAGGTGAAAGGTGAAATAGGTGTTCCTTGGTGTTTTCTGTGTGTTTGACATTTTTTTTAATTGGGAAAAGTACTTATGAATAAATATAACAAAATACAGGACTTCTGTGAACAAATGTATAAAATAATGCTTAAGGGTGTGTATATAATCTGAATTTGTGAAAAAGTTACGTGAGAGTGGACAGCTGCAAAATACTTTTTTCTTGTGGATATATTTTTAAGACTTATTCATTTTTGTTAATTAGGAAGGATAGATACTAACTTAGGTTGTAAAAAGGAAATGTAGACAGCTCACTCCTTTACTCTTCTCTTTCCCATCTGCTCAGTTAACTCGCCGCACGGGGCCCTCACAGTGGCTGTGCCCTCAGCGCCCACCCCCTGGTCTCAGCGACGTGCGGCCTTGACAGGAGAGAAGCGGGTCTGGGAAGCCCTGGGAAACAGCAGACTATCGAGGGTGGTGTCGAGGGCGCTGGCTCCAGGCTGGAGGGGACAGACTCCGACGGTGAGGAGGGTCTGGGGTCTGTGGAGGCTGCTTTGGCCCCCGCACTTCCCACTGAGCTGTGAGGTATTGTTCTCTGACTCCATGTGATGGAGCCTGTGGCATTGCTGCTAAGAGAACGTGGTTCCTGCCCTTAGTGGCTGTGTGGCCTTAGGCTGCTGCTTCCCGTCTCTGAGCCTTGGTCTCTGTGTGGAAGGTTAGCAAGCTCCCAGGCTGCTTGTGGGTCTGTTGCGGTTGTGGTTGTTGTTGTTGTAGTCCATTTGCTAAGTCGTGTGTCTTTGTGACCCCATGGGCTGCAGCACACCACGCTCCCCTGTCCTTCACTATCTCTCAGAGTTTGTTCAAACTCATGTCTATTGAGTTAGTGATGCCCTCCAACCATCTGATCCTCTGTCGCCCCCTTCTCCTGCCTTCAATCTTTCCCAGCATCAGGGTCTTTTCCAATGAGTCAATTCTTGGCATCAGGTGCCCAAAATATTGGAGTTTCAGCTTTAGCATCAATCCTTCCAATGAATACTCAGGACTGATTTCCTTTAGGATTGACTGGTTGGATCTTCTTGCAGTCCAAGGGACTCTCAAGAGTCTTCTCCAACATCACAGTTCAAAAGCATCAGTTCTTTGGTGTTCCACCTTCTTCACAGTCCATCTCTCCACCTCTCACATTCATACATGACTACTGGAAAAACCATAGCTTTGACTGGATGGACCTATGTCAGCAAAGAGATGCCTCTCCTTTTTAATATGCTGTCTAGGTTTGTCATAGCTTTTCTTCCAAGGGGCCAGCATGTGTGCACCCCGTGTGGGCACCACAGGCCCCTCTTTCTTTCAGCCTGGTCCTTTCTTCCAAGGTAAACCCTCAGAATGTAAGCCCATGAGGAGCCAAGGATCTTCAAAACTGAACGTCGTCCCTGTCTCTCAGGTCGACCCCCTCCCCCGGGAGCATCCATGATCAGCTCGCCTGCCCCTTTCCAGCCACTCAGGGCAGCGACGTGCTGCTGCTTCCCTTTGGTGCGCATGCTGGTGCTAAAAGGGAATTTTGTTTCAGAAAATCAGATGCCCATACCAAACAGCACCGCACACACTCAGCACCTCACATGATGGTATTCAGAAATCTCTCAAGTTGCTCTGATTAATTCAGAAGCAGAACCTCTCTCCAAAGGTGCTGGAAAACAGACAAAAGGAGAGGCTTCTGCCTGGTCCTTGCCCAGCTCCCCTGCTCAGCTGCTGAGTCGCTTCAGTCATGTCCGACTCTGTGCGACCCCATAGATGGCAGCCCACCAGGCTCCCCCGTCCCTGGGATTCTCCAGGCAAGAACACTGGAGTGGGGTGCCATTCTCCAATGTGTGAAAGTGAAAAGTGAAAGTGAAGTCGCTCAGTCGTGTTTGACCCTTAGTGACTCCATGGACTGCAGCCTACCAGGCTCCTCCGTCCATGGGATTTTCCGGGCAAGAGTACTGGAGTGGGGTGCATTGCCTTCTCCCTGATCAGAGGGGAAGAGAAAAGGGTGGCTGGAGTGGAGAAGGCAGTTGATCAGGAAGGCATCTTGGGGCTTTTGAGGTTTTACTTTTGATCATTAAGGGCGTGAGATGCCTCTTGCTTCTGGTCACATCAATTAGTTCTTTTCTTCTCTGAGAGCTGGAATTAGACTGTGAGCCTCCCAAGCACTGGGCCGAAGTCTCCTTCATCTCTGGGACAACATGGCCTCGAGGAGAGAGTCTGGTTTTGAAGGTGGACAAGCCTGGATCTGAGGCTTCCTCCAGTGTTAGACTGTCAGTAACTTGACCGCCGTTGGCCTTCACAGCTCATTTAGGCTCTGGTACAGGGGCCCCAGCCCGAGTCCCCTGCACCCCCCACCCCGATGGGCACGCCCTGCATGCAGGTGGTTATGACACATGGAGCGCAGCATCACTTTCAGGACTTGCAGTCTGTGTCACTAGCCCAGGGGAGGGCAGGGACCAAGAGGGGGCTTTCCTACAATCGAAGAGGTGGTGTAATGTGGTGGGGTTTCTACAGGATCATTGATTAGGTTAGTCCTTCCCTTTGGCCATTTTCCCTCACATCTCTCAGTCATCACAGTCAAAGATGAAAATCTGTATGTAGGGTGTTTTGCATAGAATTCATCTTCTCAAAACTCTCTGGAGATAGTCATCCTATTCTTATTCAGTGTGTGGAAAGCAAACTGAGCCTCAGGAAGCAATCAGGGCCAGAATCCAAATCTGAATCCAGGCCTGGGTGACTGAGGCGCCCCTTCCTTCTCACACAGCACATAGCGCGCTGCAGCACAAGCCTCCCACCCTCCCGAGGAGGCGAACTGCGAAGCTGCCACACTCTGGAGCCATGGCCCAGCCAGCCTGGGTGCCGCCCCTGTGCCTGTTCTCAGGCTCGGAGGTCCTCGCTGCTCTGTCTCAAAGGACACCCCTTCCCACCCTCCTTGCCTGCCTGAGGCCCCCTTTCTTCCTCAAATTTAACCATATCCTACATTCCTGAGGTCTGTGCGCCAGGCACTTTGCTAGCCTCTACAACAGATGCAAAGACAAGTAAGAAGTAGTCCCTCTTCCAGTTTTAGTCAAAGGAAACACAGTCTTAAAATAAGCAGAAAACATGGCAGAGAAAGATGAGGCTTTAAGCGGGGTGCAAAGGGCCGAGAGCAGTAATCACTGTAACTGTGTGTGAGGCTTTATTAGACAAGAAACAGACTAAGCACAATAAGATTCCACTGTTGGGAGTCACGGACTCAGCACTTTGCGTTTGTTAATTCTCATTCTCCTAAAACATCTCTAAAAGAGACACACTTGTCCTCGTTTTTGCAGGTGAGAAAATCAAATTATAAAGAACTGAAGTCCAGACAATTTAACTATGACCACACAGCTAGCAATGGTTGGAGCTAAGATGGAAGAAAATTTATAACAAACCTAGACAACATTTCATGCAAAGATGGGCTTGATAATGGACAGAAATGGTCTGGACCTAACAGAAGCAGAAGATATTAAGAAGAGGTGGCAAGAATACACTGAAGAACTGTACAAAAAAATCTTTACGACCAAGATAATCATGGTGGTATGTCACTGACCTAGAGCCAGACATCCTGGAATGTGAAGTCAAGCGGGCCTTAGAAAGCATCACTACGAACAAAACTAGTGGAGGTGATGGAATTCCAGTTGAGCCATTTCAAATCCTGAAAGATGATGCTGTGAAAGTGCTGCACTCAATATGCCAGCAAATTTGGAAAACTCAGCAGTGGCCACAGGACTGGAAAAGCTCAGTTTTCATTCTAATTCCAAAGAAAGGCAATGCCAAAGAATGCTCAAACTACTGCACAATTGCATTCATCTCACATGCTAGTAAAGTAATGCTCAAAATTCTCCAAGCCAGGCTTCAGAAATACATGAACCGTGAACTTCCTGATGTTCAAGCTGGTTTTAGAAAAGGCAGAGGAACCAGAGATCAAATTGCCAACATCTTCTGGATCATCAAAAAAGCAAGAGAGTTCCAGAAAAACTTCTATTTCTGCTTTATTGACTGTGTGGATCACAATAAACTGTGGAAAATTCTGAAAGAGATGGGAATACCCGACCACCTGACCTGCCTATTGAGAAACCTATATGCAGGTCAGGAAGCAACTGTTAGAACTGGACATGGAACAACAGACTAGTTCCAAATAGGAAAAGGCGTACGTCAAGGCTGTATACTGTCACCCTGCTTATTTAACTTCTCTGCAGAGTACATCATGAGAAACCCTGGGCTGGAAGAAGCACAAGCTGGAATCAAGATTGCTGGGAGAAATATCAATAACCTCAGATATGCAGATGACACCACCCTTATGGCAGAAAGTGAAGAGGAACTCAAAAGCCTCTTGATGAAAGTGAAAAAGGAGAGTGAAAAAGTTGGCTTAAGCTCAACATTCAGAAAACGAAGATCATGGCATCTGGTCCCATCACTTCATGGGAAATAGATGGGGAAACAGTGGCAGACTTTATTTTTGGGGGCTCCAAAATCACTGCAGATGGTGACTGCAGCCATGAAATTAAAAGACGCTTACTCCTTGGAAGAAAAGTTATGACCA
>SJYW01002002.1:464-30073 GCA_006410735.1 Raphicerus campestris | reverse complement strand
TGAATATTGTTTGGAAGGACTGATGTTGAAGCTGAAACTCCAATACTTTGGCCACCTGATGTGAAGAACTGACTCATTTGAAAAGACCTTGATGCTGGGAAAGATTGAAGGCAGAAGGAGAAGGGGGCGACAGAGGTTGAGATGGCTGGATGGCATCACTGACTCAATGCACGTGAGTCTGAGTAAACTCTGGGAGTTGATGATGGATAGGGAGGTCTGGTGTGCTGCAGTCCGTGGGGTTGCAGAGTCGGACACGACTGAGCGCCTGAACTGAAGATTGCGATGTGAATGTTGTCTTTCTGGTGCCTGAAGCAGCCTGGTTCCCATTATCCCACTCTTCTCCCACCATCCCATTTCACTTGCATTCTGCAGAGTGGCTTCTCCGTGGCCACTGGGCTGCTAAGCTCTGGGTTTGGATCCGCCTCAGGTGTCCTGTCCTCAAGCCTGTGGTTCTCTCCTGGGACAGAGCAGCAAGAGCCACTGGCCGAAGCCCTGGGGAAAGTGTGCCTTGAAAGGGAAACTCAGGAGTGCTCCTGTGGAGAGAGGGCAGGTGCATTCCAAAGAAGGCTGTGTGAGCTGTGGTTGGGCAGGAAGAGCTGGAAGGACGTGCTGGGGGCCTGGAGAGGGTGGGAGGGGCCGCCCCCCTGTGGACAGCCTGCAGTGCTGCGTCTGATGGTGATGCTGGGGGCACAGGGCGGTGGCCAGAGCTGTGCTGCTGTGGGTGGGGTGGTGGGCGGCTGGAGCGCAAAGGGCTACTGAGCCAGGACAAAGTCACAGGAGTGAGAAGCAGGGGGAGAGGCTTCCAAGGAGAATCTACAGGACTCAGCTGGTTCTCTCACGTCAAAGGGAGAACCGGGAGACTGAGGGTTCCAGCCTGCGTGGAAAAGACTTGGTGTCAACACTGACTGGAATGGAGAAGTCGGAGAGGATTAAAAAAAGTCTGACTTTGAGCCCATGGAGTGGCTGAAGGAGAGCTGGGTGCAGACGCTGTCTGATTACCAGAAGGTGAGGGTGGAGCTCGGGATGGAGGGAGTCCTGAGTCACCTGCAGGGGAGATTCTAGGACAGAGGGCCTCATACCTGAGTGTGCCCCAGCGCCACTCAGGAGCTCTGACAGGTACTGGACACGCAGTGCCTATTCATACGCACCCTTCCTGCCCTTGTAGGTAATGCTTACATGGAGTCTTTTTAAAAATATTCATTAATTTATTTATTGGGCTGCTCTGGGTCTTAACTGCAGCATGTGAGACCCAGTTCCCTGACCAGGGGTCAAACCCAGGCTCCATGTATGGGGAGCGTGGAGTCGTAGCCCCTGGACCACAGGGGAGCCTCTGCATAGAGTCTTAAGGCGTTGATCTACAGAGATGAGACATGTAAGGGTCTCAGGACACACAGATGATGTTCCAACTGCTGCTTGCTTGTTTTAAATAACTACGTACTGCCTTTCAAATCATATCAGATATGCACTCATTTAATCTGTTAACTGTGCTACTGACTCTCACCATAAATTTATTGGGCTGAGATGTGCCCAGTCTCCTTGTCCAACAGTTAAGAATGTGGACTGTGGAGCCCTGGAGCACAGAGCTGCCTTTCACTACAAATGTGATGTGGGGCGACTCACCCAGACATCACAGCCTGGCCTTCTCTCCTATAAAAGGGGGTAACGGATGCAGGCTCCTCATAAGGTTGCTGTGCTGATATAACAACACAGCTCTTGACACCTAGTACATGTTTAATAACTGTTGGTTATGAGTTTTATCATTGGTTAGCCCTTGGGGGAGGGAGTCTGGAATCAAGAAGCTGCAGGAAGGGGTGCTGGTGAGTCAGAAGGTCATGAGCAGTTCCCTGAGTCAGGTCAGAAGCAACATACCAGCCTGTGCCACTGGAAGTGCTCATACTGATACCCACCTAGGCTGCCACGGGCTGACAAGCAGAGAGGCCCCTTTTGAGCCTTCTGGCTACTTGGTCAAGTTTTCAGTTTGGGGAATTACGATGATCTGTGGAAGAATTCCCCTTCCATTCCAGTTGGCCAGTGAACTGATCATTGTCATCACTTCCTATTCTTACAATTGACCAAGAGTGGCTTTTGCAGAGCAGACACACTGTGCTCTTCACAGTGACTGAACAATCTCCCAGAAAGCCATGTCATCTGCAAAACACGCCATCACAGCCTGGAAAGCTAAGCCAAGCTAATAGCCTGGCTTCTTTCTGACCCACAGTAATGCAGAAGCTGCCTGGGCTGGTGTGCTTCCCCTGCCAGACTGATCAGCTATTTCTCAACCTTGGCCAGGCTTTCTCCATCTGCTTCATCCTGCTCATCTTGACATCCTGCTTCTGTCTTGGTCGTCATCCACAGCCTAATAAGCTGGTGTTTAGGGAGAATATCTCCTGTGTCAACACCATGCATAGTTCTTTGAGGCATAATCTCATTTAATCCTCACAGCATCCCCTCTAAGGAAGGTACTATTTTCGTGTCCTTTCTGCAGATGATCAAATGGAGTTATATACCCAAGGGCACATCGCGGGTGGTGGACATATTTGAAAATGATCTCAAGGCTTAAAACTGGTGAAGCCTTGCACAGTGCATCTGAAATCAAGGAGAGAAGATAAAGCTGTGTGAAATAATGAAACGAAGACTATAAGGAGAGTAAACAGCAGGTCCAGCGTGGGAGGCCAGGGGTTCATCTCAGAGTCGGCAAGTGGGACTCTAATGGCGGAAGAAGGAGAGGAAGAGACACGCCCTGGGGTGGAGGAGGAGGGGCAGACGTGGAAAACAGGTGGTGAGGAGGCAGAAAAAGTAAGCGTTTAGGTGACTGTGATCCAGCAGGTGTCACTTCAGGAACAAGTAATGCGATGGTGTATTATTTAACGGGACCCCTTTTCACGTAGGACTTCCCTGGTGTTTATTGGCTATTCAAAACTAATGCTTATTTCTATGCATTCTAGGAAGACCAGGCACAAAGGTTGTCACCAATGGGAGAATGTCTATACTTTCCCTGCATCTAGAGAGCTGGCTGGGGAGAAAGGAAAACCTGGAATTTTCAAAGGATCTGCCAACCTCTCTGTGTTACTGAAGGATAAACCATTCGTTTTAGCAGAGGCATGACTGGGTATCTGATGAAGAAGGGGAAGGCCTGAGCTGAGGCTGAGGTGGGGGGCGCCAGCCTGAGAGGCGGGAGAGCGGAGAAGAGGGCGGGGGGACGTCTGCGGGGGCGGCCTGAGGGCTGGCTTGGGCACAGGCCCCGGGCCCCGGCCCACGGGCCCCCAGCACACGGAGCTCGTGGTGTGAGCAGTACGCCCGGCATCAGGGGCCACGTGTGGAGGTGTACGACTCACAAAGGAACACGCTCCACATTGGGTTTGTGTGGGGAGAGGGACAGGGCGGCTGTGGGAGTGAGAGCGAGCAGACTGAGCTCAGAGTGTCCAGGAGAGGCCCCGCACCCCGTGGGACCACGCCGCCTCCCGCAGAGCGTGGGACGCGGGGAGGGGGCTATGAGCGTCTCTCTAGGCCAGGGAGACCCCACTGGCACCTGGCCTGCCATGCACACCAGCGCAGGACACGTCCTGTCATGTGCAGTTATTAATATCGTCCCCCAAAGTGGCTGCTGCCGTGGTCTCGCTGTTCTCCCTTTTACCTGTCTCATCTAACAGAACGTCAGTTAGAAACAGGGAGTAACTGGCACTTTCATTATTTATGGCTTAGTTTCATGATGTATGTGGTCCCCTTCCCTTTCTCTTTTTACTGATCTCACCAGTATGTGAAAACTGAATGCGATTAGCTGTTTGCTCGGTGGTCAGCTTTGTGCTTTCCCCTTCCTCAGAGACAAGCTCCCTCGTGGGCCACAGAGAAAGTCCCTCCTGTTCTCCTTCTTTCCCTGTGTTCCTGAGGCCCCTGCTCATCACCAGCTCCCTAGAGTCTCACCTTGCCCAGCCCTGCCCTTCCAGGACAGCTCTGTGGTTACACTTCTCACACACTTCTGCTGACAGTCGATGAGACAGCTCCAACCTTTCTGCAAAGTTCTAAACCATTGATCAGGCTCCCCACCCCTCCCCTACCACACACACCCAAACCTGAATTATTCTGAGAACTGTTGATTCAGATTTCAAATGAGGGACATACGTGGAGGAGAATGAAGCTAGTTGGGCTCAGTTCTCAAAACTCAAAGGAAAATACCACTGAAGTAGGTTATTATTGTTCCCACTTTACAGATTATGAAGCTAAAGCTGCTTCTACCTGGGAATGGGGACATAGAGGGCCAGTGGCTGACAGGAAGCGAGGATGCTATGAGCATGCCACCAAGCTCCCTGATAGAGACCCTGGAATGTGCCTCCCCTCGCCCCCCACCCCAGCAGCCGTGGCTTGATTACTCAGGCAGGGAAAAGCCCTCGCCTGGTGGAGAGCACTTGAGGTTTCTATAGAGCTCAGCTTCTAAAGAAGTTCTTCTAAGAAGAAGTCTTTCTTCTTCCTAGAGGATTCTCATCAGGGTTCACACATCCTGGTTACTCTGAAAAGCGCTCAGGGAAAGGGCCTGGCCAACTGAACCTAGCCAGGCTGCTGGTCAAGGGGGGGTGCTGGGAGAAACAGGTATGGAGGCCCCTCAGACACCTGTGGAGCACGGGCTCACGTTCCTCCTCTAGACGCAAGCTGCAGGGACACTGGGGCGTCGGGTCAGCTGGCCCAGCTGGCCTCTGGGCTCCTCTAGACGCAAGCTGCAGGGATACTGGGGCGTCGGGTCAGCTGGTCCAGCTGGTCTGGGCTCCATTCGGCACCTGGCTTGATGTCGTTGCTACCTGACAGTGAGCAAAACACGAAGCCACTTTGGGACCATTTGAGCTTGTCTGCCTTCTAAGTGATTGACAGGGATTTTAAGTCTCAGAGAGGGAGTATAGGGAAGAAGCACCCAATTTTGTCTTGGGGGCACTGTTTGAGTCCCCTCCTTGCGTGACCTTAAGCAGGTTGCCTTTCCTCTTTGACTGTGTTTTCAGATCTGTAAAACAGAGACCAACTGTCTCCCAGAGTAACTGTGAGCATTACATCAGGATCTGGAAAGAGTCTGGGAGCAGTAAGGCATGCTTTAAGTCATTTCATCTGTCCAGGACTGAAGGAACAGGGCTCAGACTCTGGGCCCTGTCTGAGGCTTACTGGGAAGTTTGTCTTTAGGTTCCCTTTTCTGAAAATTTGTTCCCACTCAGTGGTTTCTTCTGCCCACCTCAAGCCCCACGAGTCTGGATATCTTGCCTACTGCACCGACTGTCAAGAAAACGTCAGAAGAAATTGTTCCCATGTTCTGCCAGAGAAGGAAGAGTCCTGCTCCTCAAGGTGGAGTGTCTCTCTGAGTCAGTGTGTAGCCGCTGGACAATAAAGGCACATTTTCCAAGAGCATGAGTTTTACTTCTTGATAAATCACTTTAAATGTTGTTTTTATATTTTAAAACACTTGGACATATCAGGAAGTAAAATGCAGAGCTCATTACAATTTTAAAGAAAAAGAAAGGAAACTTGAAGAGCTGTTCTCACTGATTCAAGAGGAGGGGACATATGTACACCTATGATTAATTCATGTTAATGTATGGCAGAAATCAAACCAATATCATAACCCAATCACCAATCAAATAAAAATAAATAAATATTAAAAATACAAGCATTTCAGTGATTTTTCCATCTGAAGAGGTTTAATTTCTGGTCCAGCCTCCCCAGTTCATTTGCTTGGGAGCAATGGAGGGAACGCCCACCTCCTTCCCTCCTCCCACAGGGAAGAGCCCCAGGGCCTGCCTGCCACTTGGGTCCCTGTCATGCTGACAGGCATCTGGCAACAGTTGTTGGCACTCAGTAAATATTCACTGAACAACTCAAATAATTCCAAAGGGAAGGAGGACTGAGAAATCCTCTGAGTTTCCTGGGGGTACTGTATGAACATTAACTTAAAGGGTGGATTGTGACACTCCCCAGGAGTAGAAGATGGGTTTTTCTGAACCTGTAAAATAAGAGGGGCCGTTTTCTTGGGTAAAAGTGACCAGAATAAGCATTTCTCTTATTTTCTAAGCACCTTTTTCAGAGCAGAAAATGCACTAAAATGTTCACAGAGGTAATTTCCACCAGTGAGGGTGTAACGAGCTTTATTAATTGCAGAACAAGAATCATGAAGCTTATTGAGCCTCACCGAGCACTGTTTGCACATCGGCAAAAGTGAGTTCTGCCCAAATGGTGTGTCTGTCTGCGTTTCTTTAGTGTGAATGAGGCTTCTACCTGCATCCCTTCCAGGGGCACAAGTGTGGCCAGAGGCGTGCTGGCTGATTCTGAAGGGCCCAGGGGCTTTAAAGGTGTCCCCACCCCTCCAAGGTGTGGAAAGAAAGAAAATCACTGAGACTCACGGTGAAGCTGTCAGAGCCATCCCGGCTGCCTCTCACCCCTCAGGCCAGCCCACCACACCTGCCCTTTCCTGTGGAGCCCACACCTCTGTCCCCCTACTCAGGCCTGCGTCTGTGTGGTGGTGGGGGCGGAAGGCAGGAGGGCTTTTTAGGAGGAGGGTTGTGTTTGCCGAGGGTCAGACCAGTCTAGCCTGAGTGGGGTGCAGAATTGTTGCTGCTCTGCGGAAGTGATTCAGACGAGTTGGGGGATCTTAGGAAAAGGACAGAAGGCAGAGAAGGTCGATAGACTGAAGCTTGGGACCAAAGGCAGGTCTCTGGGAAACTTCTGGACTGGGTTTACCGAAGGACTTTTAAAAATACGGCTGTCTGAAAAAAAACAGAGACAGGACTTTCTCCTATTTCATTTTCCACCCTGTCTGCCTAACCTTCCCTGAAGACCTCTGTGCTCATTCAGGACCCCGTGGGAGGCTATGGAGATGGGAGAGGACCCAAGCGCCAGGCAGGATGGAGAGGCAGCCTGGGAGGGAAGGGGTGAGCGTGCATCAGCAGAGCAGACTGTGGAGAGGACTGACTTCTGAACGCCTAACTCCCAGGGGGCCCCTGGGTGGGAAAAGTGCTGGTTTCCTCCACCCTTGAAGGATTGCATCAAATTTTATTTAAATTTCAAAGGATAGCTGTGGCTCTAGCTGGTATTTGAGTTCCGTTTCCAGGTATTTTCCTCAGAATAACAAGTTTAAGTTCTGTGGAAATTCTAGAACTTCCCTTTTAGATTTAAACAAAATTCCTCTGCTTCCATATCCTGACATCCTTCAGGCACTGGCTTAATTCAACTTAGAATTTCAGTTTACTTATTTCGTTCAGTGGTTCCGGAAACTACTTGGGTGAGCAGGTATTTACTACACTCACCTTATGCTCATACCTATAGAAACATAAATGTCGCTGTCCCTGAGGATCTCACAACCTACTGAGGATACGGGATAAAACAGATGCATGATTTGGTAACATGTTGGTAAGTGTCGAGTGCAGTTTTGTGGTGGTAAGGAGATGCTAAGCAGGCTAGGATCTAAGGAAGGGAAGGTGCTGGTAGACTCGAGGGACTGCGAAAGGTTTAGTGAGCGGTTGGGACTTAAAGAAGCTTCAGGTTTGACTGTTGCTGGAGAGATCCCTGCAGGCAGAACTCCTCAACCTTCCCAATCTACTGACACTGGGGCCAGAAGATTCTCTGCTGCGAGGCTGTCCTGGCACTGCCCACAGCATCCCTGCCCTCCCCCATCTAGATGCCAGCAGCATCCATCCCCCAGTTGCAACAACCAGAAATGTCTCCAGTCACTACCACAGGTGCCCTGGGGCACACTTGCCCAGCTAAGAGCCACACATTGAGTGCAGTGGGTGCCATTTCCTCGTCCAGGGGATCTTCCCGACTCAGAGATCAAACTTGTGCCTCCTGTGTCTTCTGCACTGGCAGGCAGATTCGTTGTCACTTGAGCCACAGAGGAAGCCCCAGCTGTTCCACGTGAGCACCCAAATGCTAGGTCCTGGGCTGCAGGCAGATGAAGCTCAGGTTAGAGGCATTTCATGATGTATAATATAGTGAATCCAGAGGGTCAGAGAACAAAGGAAAATCCTGGAGGTGAAATCTGAACTCTGCCTTGTCAGTAGACATTGGTGGTCAGAAATCACAGGAAGGAAAGGAGAGCCTGGACTTGCTCGTGGCCGAGGAGATGTGTGGTGAAAAGCAAGTCTAAGAGTTGCCATGAAGGAGCCTCTCATTAGTACAACACTTCCTGACTAATCACAGCAGAGATGGGGACTCAAGGGAGGTGAGTGACAGATTACCGAAGGTCCAAGACAGGAAGATGGAGATTAGAGACAGCAGTGACTGAGTTTTGAGTGGGAAGGCTGAGTTTTGTGTTTGACATTGAGTTTGAGGCAGTGAGAAGGTATTCAATTTCAGAAAATTCCTTGAAGGCAACTGCAGAAACAGCATGCATGCCGGGGAGGTGTCAGGGGACGAGGTGTGCAGTGAGGGCTGCAGAGGAGCCGCCTCCATGCCGCTGCTTTCTCTGGGAGCCTCTTTTCGTGGGCTTTGTAGTTCACAGAGATGCCTCGTGGGTGAAAGCAACAGTCTCACAGCATCAGCATCACACTGCCGGCTCCAGGCTTGAGTGGGCATCAGCACCTCTTTCTGGGGGTGGTGACTGGAGGGCTGTCGGAGCTTCAGCGGGGAGTGGGGCTGGCACTCCTTCCTGGTCTGTCTGAAACAGCTTCGTGGACAAGACAAAAACTGTGCCTCAGCCTGGCTGGTTAGGCACCAGGACGTGGTGGAGCTGTGAGAGCCTTCCCGGGACTGCTCTTCCTCTCACGAGGTTCGAGCTGGGCCGCTCCTGCAACTGCCCGGTAAGAGATGGCATCGCAGAGCCCGAGCTCCACTGTCAACTACACCAGAGGTATTCCCGCGTGCCCAGCCTCTTGTAAGTGCTGTTCATCTGGTCATTCTCCACCCGTCATTCCGGGTCAAGCCGTGTGTGTTAAGCACACAGCGGGTGACAGGTGCTGCATCTGCTGTGGAAGATAAGCAGAGGTGAGGCCACCCTCAGGAAGCCAGCACTCGCAGGACTGTCTGGCCAGAGGAGACCCCAAGGGGGCACCGGGTGGCTGGGCAGGGGGGCTTTCAGAGGATGGGACCAGAAGTCTGAGCTGTTAGAGAGATCAAGGGGGTGGTAAAGAAGGTCAGTAAAGAGAGATGGGACACCAAGAGCCATGCCTGGAAAATAAGAAATGGCATGGCGTTAGAGGTGAAGGAAGAGGGAGGTGTGACCTGAACTGGGGAGGACCCCACAGCAAACACCCATGTGACGAGGACTGGCAGCCAGGACGCTGCGCCACCGGCAAGCAGGGAACCAACCGTCAGAACGGTGGTCCAGCCAGAAGGAAGAGGGCTATGGACAAGGAGCAAAAGACTCCCAGATCTCACTTGGGGGCATAGCCAGTGAGCTCCAGAAAACAGCATGGATGCTTCTCATCTCAAACGTCTAAATAATGTATGAAGAGATGCTTTCTATTGTATTCAATAAATGTGTATTCAGTTACTGTGAAATGATGGAAATATGCATCTGTGTTGGCTGCATTTCAGTTTTATGGATCATTTTGTCAATACGGAACCTACTTGGGAATGCAGGCAGAGCCCAAGGGGACAGAGGAGGGTGGGTGGGGCCTTAGGCCAGCGACTCGCCCTCTCTGCGCCACGGCTCCCTCATTTGTGTGCTGGGCTCAGCCGCTCATTCGTGTCTGATTCTGTGACCCCATGGGCTGCAGCCCATCAGGCTCCTCTCTCCACAGGGATTCTCCAGGCAAGAACACTGGAGTGGGTTGCCATGCCCTCCTCCAGGGGATCGTCCCGATCCAGGGATTGAACCCAGATCTCCCACACTGCAGGCGGGTTCTTTACCATCTGGGCCACCAGGGAAGCCCAAGAATACTGGAGTGGGTAGACTATCCTTTCTCCAGTGGTTTTTCCTGACCTAGGAATCATTGCATTGCAGGTGGATTCTTTACCAGCTGAGCCACCAGGAAAGCCCTCCTCATTTGTAGAGAGGATAATGAAATCCACCCTAAGGCTGTTTTGAGAAAGAGACCCAATGTGTATAAAGCCTCGTCACAGAGAGGATGCCCCAGAAGAACAATGATAATGAAAACGTTTGTTTCGATTCAATCTGAATCATTCTGTTAGACCTTTCACATAGATTTCAATTCCCTCAGGCTCATGTGCCAAAAACCAAACCAAACCAAATGAAACACACAGTTTGGAGCAATGCCCACCTCCACATGCAGCTTGTGAGGTAGGTCAGACCTCACGGCCTTCCACAGCCAGCAACAGGCACGAAGGGAGGGTGGCGCTGAGGGAAGGCAGAGCGTGCGAGCCGCACCAGCTGCCAGGGCGCCTCGGCCTTCAGAAGGGACTGCGCATCCAGCCTTGAGTGTGAGGTTTTCCTGTTTCTTTAAATGGAGGCAACTCATTCTCATTTTCTGGTGGGTAGGGTGAGTTCAGGTGAAGCCACTCCCGGAGGCTGCCTCATATTCACTGATGTCTGGAATTTCCTTCCAGACGTATTAGAATGTAGATATGTCCCTGAAATTATAGGTGGATTATTCACTGCATGGCTTCTAGTGCGCGATATGGCTGTAACGTAATTTATTTTACTGTTTGCTGTTGGGGGAAGACAAGTGTTCTTAATTTTCCATAGTGCAGAGTTGCAGTGACCGTGTTTTTATGTGATTCCAAACCCTTACGAGTGTATCAGAGTAGACCCACACAGAAGGCCCTAAAACTGGATTTCCATATTCATGTGCATTTCCATACACACCTTCCACAATTTGCTAGATGTTCCTAATTATCTTCTAGAATGTGGTACAAATGTGCCCTCTCATGAGTAGTTATGAGTGCCAGGGAAGCTCAGTACTTGGTGTCCATGAGGATTGCTGGGGGCTTGCTAGGAAAAGCTCACTGGCTCAACTCCACCTGCCCAGAGTTTGATTTTTAGGTCTGAGGTGGGCTACATACGAGCTTTTTGTCAGTTTCTTTTTGACTCTTGAGGAGGTGGTGGACTTTACGCAGATAGTAGGTTTGTGTGACCGCCACAGTCGGGGTACAGAAGAGTCCCGTCACCCCAGTGGGCTCGCTCTGGCTGTGTTTGCAGACTCCCCACCGCACCCCCTGGTGGACACCAGTCTTCTCTGCCACCATCGCTTTTCCCTTCTTGAGTCTGGAATCGCACAGGATGCAAGCTGTGAGACTGTTTTCTTTCCTTCAGAGTAATGCCGCGTAGCTTCACCCAAGTTGTCGCCTTATCAATAGCTTGTTCCTTCCATTGCTGAGTGTGCCCATGGTGAGGATGTGCCGCTGCTCATCAGCTCAACCTTGGCAGAACATCTGGGTTGCTTCCAAGTTTGGTTGACCGTCTTAAATAAACCCAGCAAAAAATTCTGATCAGATGCTCAGGAAAACAATAGCTTACATTCTCCACAAAAGTGGATACTGGCGATCTTTTAAAGGTTTGTTCACCTAATAAGTGGAAATGCTGCCTGGTTATCAGATTTGTAGATCTCTGATCATCAAGGGGATGAAAAGCTTTTAAAATCCATATGTGTTCATTTTTGTTCAGTCGCTAAGTCACGTGCAACTCTTTGTGACATGCCAGGCTTCCCTGTCCCTCCCTATCTCCTGGAGTTTGCTGAAGTTCATGTCCATTGAGTCGGTGATGCTATTGAACCATCTCATCCTTTGAGGTTCTCTTCTGTCTGGCCTTACTGAGGCAAGTGCTAGACTTCCCTCCATCTTTTCACAGGAAACACTCACAGCCCATATTTCTACCCGTTTTGGACTCCAGTGATCTGTGTGGGAAATTAAGAAAAAGTATTGGTCCTAAGGGAGATTTATCCTCCACCAAATGGGCCTGGGCTCTGGACTAGATAATAGTCTGGGGAGAATAACAAGTGATGGGCTTATTTTATTGGTATTGCCATATGGCTTTCACATGCTGAAAATGAAAATGTGGCTCTATAATTGTTTTCTGTTATGTTATTTGCAATTTATAAATATTACAGTAGCATTATGGAGGTTACTGACTCTTAGGGGCTAATCTGAAAAGTAAATCATCATGTATACCATTGTATCTAAGAGAAGTGACTCAGCATTCCAAACATGTAGCTTACTGTTATATACAGAACATCACATCAGAAAATCGGGTGATGTTTGAAATGTGTTAAACTGAGGAGCCTTGAAATTATAAGACTGGTTGCTTGAACAGTAAATGTCTTTTTTGAGTTCTTGTGCCTAATACTATAAAATAGTGTCATATAGTCCTTCACTTTAAGCTGTCTCTTTTCTTAAATTCAGAGATTACATCTCTGGCAACATTCTTTCTGTCTTAAATATCTTCTGTTAACTACTTTCGTCTAGTAAGCAGGAATGTTATACTACTTTCAGTTGGATGAAGGCGGTGGCGCTCACTTCTGCAGGGTCCATAAACCTTGTTGCATCTGATTTTCTGTTTAGAGAGCTTTTATTGTTTCCCCTTAAATTTGCAACTAAATTTCCGATAGTTGAAACTGAAACCTAAATCTTTGAAGGTTTTTTTTAAAGTTCAGATTCATTTTATCAACCATTTCCGACTTATATTTGAATGGATATAAGTTGTCTGTGTGACTGCACTACGTGTTATATTTTTTTTAACTTTCCCTTTTTTAATAGAGAGATTAGCTTTAGGAGTTGCTTTATGACTCTCCACCTGAAAACAGAGAAAGACACTCCTTCCCTTTTGGGCGAGGGGAGTGTCGAGTGCTGCTTCTGGCTTATTTTACCTTGTTCTCTAATCACAGCTGCTCCCATCGTCTTTTATGCTTAACCAAGTTGTAATTCCTTTGAAGCAAAAATTCATGTTACCTGCCACATTCAGCCCTCAATAAACCTTCACTGAGGTGAACTGGAAACAAGTGTTTTTTGAATGTTGCTGGTTGAGTCTGATAATGTGGGTTCCCCTAGGGGCAGCCCTGAGGGATACGCTGAGATCGCAACGGGAGTCCTCTACAAAGCTCAGTAGGTGGCTCACCTCATTACTGTGCCTGTCAAAAATGGCCCCAAAGTGTGTTTTCTTTGTTTTTTCTTAGGACTTCTTGTAAACTTTTCTCTTACCTAAGAAAAGAGTCAGACTGGCAGCTCCAGAGGAGCGCAGGCCCAGAGCACAGGGGAAGGTTCGCCTGCCTGGGCACCCGAGGGTAGTGGACGCCAGCAGCTTCACGGTTGGGCTGAACCACATTATCAAAGGGCTGAAAGTGGCTGGTTGACCTGGACACCTGACAGGAGGGGCACACGTGCAGCTCCTGCGAGCAGCGGCAGACGGCCCTGCTCTGTGGAAGCCTGTGAAGGTGGAGGGGCTGCAGGCAGGGCGCTGCAGTTTTGTTGCAACTGACGCGCTTAGTGAGCAACCTGAGGGCTTTACAAGGAGCAGGGGCAAAGCGCAGGCGCGCTCCCTGCGCTCTTCTTACGACTAAGAGGAAATACCGCCTAAGCTGAAGCCTTACGTTTGGGGTGTGTGACCCCCAGGCACATGACTTCAATAAAGCCCTCTAACTAAACTTCAGAACCAACAAATCAGTACCATCTCATCCTATCTATTCACCCACCCACCCATCCTTCCACTTATCCAGCATCCAGTCATCTGCTCGTCCGTCTATCCATCCATCCACCCATTCAATCACCAGTCCGTCCGCTCATCCAACCATCCATCCATCCACTCATTTATTGATCTGACACAGTTTCAGCTTCATGCCCATCAGACGTCAAGCCCTCTGCTTGATACTTGGAATGCAGAGACGAACAGGGAGAGGTGGTCTAACCTCTGCTCCCATGCAGTGGATCATACATTCAGGTGGATAACCTGAGACAGGGAACAGGATCCACTCAGTGGGTCAAGGTGCCTGAGGCCTCACAGAGGAGGAGGGCTGGCCTGACTCGCCCCCAGCAGCTCACAGTTATGAGCGGCTGAACATACCTGTGTCCCTTGGACTCGGGCCAAAACACCCCTCCCCCACAGGCCTCTCCTCCAGAAGGAAGTCACATGACCATTTCCTATAATGAATTCATCACTATGAACCAACCTACACCCAAGACATAATTTTACATGTGATAATAAACCTAAAGAGTAGAATTCAAAATGTCTTCATTTACTACACTACATTTTATGTGGTTTGGGGTTTTCTTTAGACAGTAACAGGCACAGACTCAGACACTGCAGGGTGTTGTGGTCTGGAAAACACAAACAGGAAGACCAAAGGGAAAAAAGGCCAAATACTCTCAGTGTCAAAGAGGGTCTTGCCCCCACAGTTGCAGCAGGTGACGGGAAGTACAGCTCTCTTTTCAGGCAATTTCATTCCAGGGTGTGTTGTGTGGTACATGACCCAGCACAGTTCTGATGTCTGTCCCTGGGAAATGTCTGTGTTCTTCATTCTGAGGCTGTCCTACAGGACAGATGAGCTGGGTCACCAAGTGTACTTCTGAATTTCACTCAAGGACCCAAAGTTCCCAATGAATTGCCTGTTTTGTAGCTCTCCTCTATCCCAGAACCAGAGGATGCTGCTAAGTCACTTCAGTCGTGTCCGACTCTGTGTGACCCCATAGACGGAAGCCCACCAGGCTCCCCTGTCCCTGGGATTCTCCAGGCAAGAACACTGGAGTGGGTTGCCATTTTCTTCTCCAATGCATGAAAAGTGAAAAGTGAAAGTGCAGTCGCTCAGTCGTGTCCAACTCTTTGCGATCCCATGGACTGCAGCTTACTAGGCTCCTCTGCCCATGGGATTTTCAAGGCAAGAGCACTGGAGTGGGTGCCATTAGAGGAGACTTTCTGTGAAATTGAGAAATGCCAATTTATATAATGTTAAGTGACAAAAAGCTGGCTAGAAACATGATGCCTGCAGTGTGACGCACTTTCATGTGAATAGAATACTACAAAGATATCTGCAAAAGTGTTCACAGTTGGTAGATTTGCTTCTTGATGTTTTATAGTTGATGTTTTACACCTAGGTCTGTGATGCATTCTGGGTTATCTTTGGCCCTGGGTATGAGGCATGGCTTTAGGCTCATCTCTTTGTATATGGATGTAAACCATCCCAACACCGTTTGCTGAAAAGACTCCGTCTGTCAACTGCTTACATGTCTTTGTCAATCGTCAACTGACTATATTTGTATAGTTCTGTTTCTGGATGGACTCTCTATTCTAATGCATTGATCTGCTTATCTGTGTTTAGGTCAATATCACATGATTTATATAGCTTTATAGTAATTCTTAAAGTCAGATAGAGATCTCTGTCTTTATTCTTCTAATCTATTTAGCTTAGTTTTGATATAATATTTCAGATTCAGGTGTTTACAGACAGCATGGCTTTTCTTTTATTTTGTAATGACAAGCTACTGTAATCCTTAACAACACTAATGCCTCTAGTTATTGGCCCATCCTCATATTTTCTAGGAGTGAGTATGAGGTTTTAGTCCTTTTCTTCTTTTCTCCCATTAAGATCCTCACCTCCTTTCTGGAAGGAAACAGCACCTGCCATTACCCATCACCCCTGCTCTTCTCACCTCTCATCACATAATACTGCATCCCAGAAGGCATCAGCTAAGCATCAACCCCAGAGACACGGAAGAAGAATGCAATTTCTGATAAAATATCAATTCCACTGTAACAAAACAACTGGGCCTTCTTCTGTTTGCTGACATTTTGTTTTTGCATCAAATTCAATGCATTAATTTGTTTGGAAAACCAATTTTATCTCTGAATTGCTCTGTAGTCCTCAACAAATTCTTTCAGCATCCAACTAACCTCTTTATGAGAACTATACTTCCCTTGATCCTGGCTTTAGACTCATAGATCACAAAAATGTGCCCCAAAGATGTCGAATGACAAGTACCCCTTAATGTGACTGTGGTTTTGACAAGAGAAAAGCAATGCTATAATTAATCACAGTCCATTTCCAGCAACACAGTAAGTCACACAGAACAAAGACACAGAACTAGGTCCCTGAAAAGGTCACAAGAAACCACGCATCCAGAATAAGAGTGACCAGAAGTGTGCTGAATCATGTTGCAGTTAGAAGGGGGCTGGGGAAATTTTCTCACTCTTGTTAATATGCTCAGAAGTCTAAATATGAAAAAAGGAGACAAAGAGGAGAGAGGAAGGAAAGCCTAGCAGCTGTGCATTAAGGAAGTTACTTTTTTGAAACGTGCAAGGTGCTGGTCTGAGAGGTAGTCGATCTGGAAGACTGGTCACAACGTTCTAGGGAAATCATGCCCCGCTGTGTGTAGGAGTCAGTCGTCAGTGGGAATGCCCCAAGGTGCTCCACTTCTTTAAAATTCAGAAGCTAGAAAGTACAGACAAGACTGTGCAACACCCCCTCCCCCAGAGCCATCTCAGGCAAGGCTTTGACTTGGGATCATGTTCCGCAGTAACTGTGACTAAGTGTGACTTGGCCCCGATAATAACAGGCGCCATTTGCACAGTGTTTACTATGTCCCTGACACCTAAGCACAATACATGTATTAATTCATTTAATTTACACACTGGAAACCCTAAATGTGGCTACTGTGGATTAAATGAACTCATATAGAGAGTCATTCTGTCCCTGAGAAACCAGAAAAATGTTTTCAAACCTAGTACCAGGTGATTTCAAGACAGTGGACAGTGGTTTGCAAGGGAGAACTTGCTGGAGGAGATCAATCAGAGGGCAGAGGTCACCAAATATGAAGGTGCAGACTGGAGGTGGACATGGAGAGAAGCGACAAATCTTGGCTGGAGACGGGTTAGCAAGCAGGGGAGGGGACCCTGAAAGCCGAGCCTGAAGTTCCTAGCTTGGGCACCGTTATGGTGTCACCTGTATCCCCGTCAAGTCCCTATGGTAAAGTCTCAATGCCCAGAACCTCAGAGTATGAACTTACTGGGGGACACAGTCTTTACCGACAAAATGAGGTCCTGAGGGTGAGCCGCTGTCCAGCGTGACTGTAGTCCTCCTGAAGAGGGGAGATATGGAGACAGGGAGGGTCCACCGGAAGGTGCAGGCAGGGGCCAGATGCACCAGACTGTCAGCAAAACACGAGGGCTCTGAGCTGGAGCCAGCTCCCTAACCCTTGATCTCAGACTTCTGGTACGAGAGCCGTGAGAGAACGAGTTTCTGCCTTTCGTTCTTTAAAAAAAAAAAAGCAGAAAGAAAGAGCTACATTCCGAGATAATAAGAATTCCCAGACAGGCTGAAGGTTTTTTTTTCTTTAAAGAAACCTTCAGAGATATGGCCGACCAATGTGAGACTTAACATTCAAACGAGGAAGGAACAAGAGGGCCTTGATTTGAATTTCATAGAAAATACAGAATTGTTACCTATACTTAGGGAGTATTAGAGACTCCAGCCTCATTTCTCACATCAAGTAAGGGAAGCTGCAAAGTTGCTCAGAAAGAGACAACCAGTTTACAGGATAACTGAAAATACATATGCAGTGATCACAACGATCTGGAGTTGGGGACAGCTCTGATTAAAACAAACATGTTTTGCAAATGAGGAGCTGGACAAACACAGCAGTAGGTGCCTTACAACCTGCTGAACAGGAGATGATCTTTACAAATGATGCCTCAAATGAGGGGTTAGTATCCAAATTTTACAAAAAATGAAAACAACTCACCATCAGAAAACAGTCCAACTATAAAATGCACAGGAGATCTGAAGAGACCTTTTCCTAAAGAAGACAGACAGGGACTCCCCTGCTGTTCCAGCAGCTGGGACTCTGTGGTTCCGCTGCAGGGGAAGCAGTTTCGACCCCTTGTTGGGCGACTAAGATCCCGCCTGCTACGCGGTGCAGCAAAGCAAAGCAAAGCAAAGCTGATGAAGGGGACAGGCGGCCTGCAGACAAGCACACGGAAAGATGCTCAGCATTGCTAATCATCAGAGAAGCGAAGGTCAGAGTTACAGTGTCATCTCAACCTGTCAGAAAGGCTGTTATCAAAACAGACAACAAATATTAATAATAAGTATTGACCAGTATGTGGAGAAAAGTTAACCCTTATGCACTGTTCATGGGACTGCAAATTGGCGCAGCCACTATGGAAAAAAACACAAGGTTTCCTCAAAATTAAAAACAGAGCCACCATATAACCCAGCAGTTTCATTTTGGGGGATTTACCTGAAAAACAAAACCTCTAATTCAAAATGATGTGCACCCTGATGCTCTCAGCAGCACTGTTTACAAGAGCCGAGATGTCGAAGTGGCCAAGTGTTCATCAGTAAAGTGCTGGGTTAGGGTGATGTGAAATATTTGTCTGTCTATCTGTCCATCTATCTATCCATCTGCTGCTGCTGCTGCTGCTCAATCGCTTCAGTCATGTCCAGCTCTGTGCGACCCCACAGACGGCAGCCCACCAGGCTTCCCCGTCCCTGGGATTCTCCAGGCAAGAACACTGGAGTGGGCTGCCATTTCCTTCTCCAATGCATGAAAGTGAAAAGCGAAAGTGAAGTTGCTCAGTCGTGTTCGACTCTTCAACCCCATGGACTTCAGCTCACCAAGCTCCTCTGTCCATGGGATCTTCCAGGCAAGAGCACTGGACTGGGTTGCCATTGCCTTCTCTGATCTATCTATATATTATATGGATATAATGGGAATATAACTTAGCCATAGCTAAGAATAAAATCTTGCCATTAAGGACAACATAGATGGACAGGCCTAGACAGTATAATGCGAAGTGAAATAAACCAGAGCAAGATGAATACTGCATGATCTTCCTTATATATGGAATCTAAAAACGCATAAAACAGGCTCACAGAACAGAGTAATCTAGTGGTCACTGGGGAGTATGCTAAATGGGTAAAGGGGATGATAGGTGCAAACTTTCAGTTATAATAAAACAAGTCACAGGGCATGGTGCACAGGATAAAGAACATAATCGATAACACGGTAATAATTTGGTGTGATATGGTAGTATTAACTGGGCTTATAGCGGTGATAATTTCAGAGTGCATAAAACATCGAATCATTATGCTGCGTACCTGAAACTAGTGAGATATGTTGCAAGTCAATAACACTTCAGTAAGAAAAAGTGATACAAAAATCTTTTTTAAAAGGAGCCACACTGTTTCCTCCTCTCCCACAATCATCTGGCTCCCTCTAGAGGAAACTTTGCCACTCAAAAGCAGGGGAGAAACTTGTTAAGGCTTCTCCCACGTTAGCTGCCCTACACTTGGGTCAGTCCTGCCCAGAGCTGTGGGAAAAAGTAGTCACCAAACACAACCTGTGGGCTGAAATTCAGATGAAACTCTCAGGACCAGTGGGGCTCTCGCCGCCGCTGTGAAGCCCTCTGGGGTCTCCCCGCGTGGCTGGCCACTTGCTCTTGCGTGCTGCTTCATGGCATGAAATGCACAGTGACGTGCGCCTGTCTGTCTGCCCTCTGGACCATCGGCTACTTGAGTATGTCTTTCTGCCTTGTTCATTGTGTCTTCTTGGCATCTAGACACAGTGTCTGGCACATCGGAAATAAGCGTTCAGCAAAGCAGTGTTCATTTACTTCATAAATGATGACAAGCTAGCTCATTCATTCAGTCTCCTGCCTACCACATGCAGAGAAAGGATTGGCACCTCCCAGATTAACAACCTGCACATCAGTGAACTGATCTGGAAGAATGAATATATTTGCAATAGAGGTCATTTAAGAGAGCTGATGTTTCCTGGGAGAAATGAAATATCAACCAGAGAGCCAAAATTCTAACCTGTATGCTAAAATACAACCATCCTTCGTCATAGATGAGGACAGATGTCAAACCTTCTCTGCTCTGTTGGAAGAAAGCTCAGGGCAGGGACGTTTTGACAGGCAACCTGCCGACGAGGGGCCCAGGGCAGGGAGGGCAGCAGAAAGGAACAGAGGCGAGGAGGCCTCGCTCAGTGGCCTGATGGGGACTGAGAAAGCAGGGCCTCCAGAGGGAGCCGCAGGCATGCTGGGAGGAAGCGATGCAACAGCGATGCGTGAGAAGCAGAGTAAGGAGCTCCGCGCCCGCCCAGCCCAGACTTGGCACAGACGAGGGTGCGGTGGCTCAGAGCCTTCGGCGTCTCAGCCTTGCCTCAGATCGGGAACACCAGGGTGATGGCACTGAACCTGTTCATGCTGCAACAACCAAGCTTGTGGGCACATCCGGGGTTTTGTCTTGTGTGGCTGAGGCCATGGGACAGGGTGACAACTTCATCAACAGCCACCAGGCAGGAAGGGTTGGCAGGAGTTGCTAGAAGCCTGCAGTGGCTGGAATGCAAGGCCCTTCAGACCACTGGAGCAGGTCAAAGAGGCTGTTTGGGGTTGGTTATGATGTCGGGTTCTGGCTGGCTTTCCTTTAGAGCTGACAATGCACAGAGAAGTACCTGAAAGACGCAGGGTGTGACCATTTAAATGTGATAACTGGAAAATCACTCAGGAGAGGGGCTGGCCTCCAGGTCCTCAGTAAATGGTGGTGCTTTTATGTTGCTGAACCATAGGGACATATGATTGCAAACTGTCATCCCAAACGTCAAAGCCCATATTTGGGTTTGAATTCTCTTTTGGAGCTTGCTTCTTACACATCTCTGCTCCTTCAGTCCATCACCCAAGAGATGTTTGCTGAAGCTTCATGCACACATGCTAAGTCTCTTTAGTCGTGTCCGACTGCGACGTTAAGGGACAGCAGCCCATTAGACCCCTCTGTCAATGGACTCTCCAGGGAAGAATACTGGAATGGGCTGCCATGCCCTCCACCAGGGCATCTTTGTAACCCAGGGATTGAACCCACAGCTCTTATGTCTCCTGCATTGGCAGGAAGGTTATCACTAGCACCACCTGGGAAGCCCTTACCCTGTGCTGGATTAAACTTTAGCACAAAAAAACAGTGGTAGAAAGGACAGACCCAGTTCTTATTCCTTAAAATCTATGATCTGATGGGAAAGAGATATTTTAAATGGATAGTTATGAGTTGGTTTTGTGATAATGTTACAGACTTTTGGTCTGAGATTGGATTTTACCCTCCAGTCTGTTACTATTGCTTAACGGATGTTGGCAGAAGACGTGACCTTCTGGGCCAGAGACAAAGGCTTTATCGCGCACAGCACAGCAGACAGCTGGGGTTAGTTCCCCTTGCTGTCAGTTCCCCCACATGGTGATGAAATGGACACGACGGACGGACGCTGTGCACAGCGGTGTACATCGCTGCGGAGGAACACAGAGTTTAAGAAATCCACTGCTTTTACGGCAAGTACTAAGCAAGCCTGCTCCTTGCCTAGGGAGCAGCGTTACGCCTCTCACGGTTACCAGCTGCACAAACAACCTGGGGAATGGCCCAGCCAAAGGCACAGCCAAGGCCCTGCTCCCTGGCATTCCCTGCAAGGTGTTTAAGGTCCACAGAAGACTACCCCTTCCAACAAAGACATTAAGGGTGAAAAACCAGCACCCTAACCCACCAGCCCAGCACCCTGTTTTTCTTTTTACCCTAATCCCACCAGTTCAATACCCTATTTTTCTTTTTTTGGTTTTATTTTTGTACAATCTATGTTCATATTCATTTTTCAGATTTTTAACCATGGCATGTGTTAATGTTCTGCTTGACTCACTGAGCTTTATATCATAAACAGTCCCATGTTTCTGTAGAATTTTCCCACAGCTCAGCACACCTCATTGTGTGTCTGGATTATAAAAGTAGACATTTAGGTTGTTTACACTTTTGTCCTTAGCTTATTTTTCTGAAGAGCAAGGTCAAGCCCTAAGCCCAGCAGAGTGGCACACATCCCCTTGCAGATCTGCCAAATGCCGTCCTGTCGTCTGGCGGCTTCATCCCGGGTAGATCAGCACTCCTGGAGCTTTCAGCTACCTTCTGTTCATGCATCTCACCCAGCAGTAACTTCAGACGTTATCCTGCCTCTGTGTAGAGGAGGCTTCATCCCAAAACAAAAGATAGGGAGTTAGTGATTAACACCGGAGAAGGAAATGGCAACCCACTCCAGTGTTCTTGCCTGGAGAATCCCAGGGACAGAGGAGGCTGGTAGGAGGCCGTCTATGGGGTCGCACAGAGTTGGACATGACTGAAGTGACTTAGCAGCAGCAGCAGCAGCAAATGATAACACAGCCAGAGAAGAGACTCCTTTTTTAATATTTATTTTTATTCATGGCTGAGTCGGCCCTTTGTCTGGGCACTCGGGCTCCCTAGTTCAGGCACACGGGCTCAGTTGCTCCACGGCAAGTGGAATTTTAGTTTCTTCACCAGGGGTTGAGCCCACGTGCCCTGCACTAGAAGGTGGATTCTCAAGCACCAGACCCCAGGGAAGTCCAGAAGACACTCTTTACTCTTGCACTGAGTCCCAGTAGGGAGGCTTGGCAGGCCCAGATGCATCCCTGGACTGTGAACGCCACAGCCGTGTATGGTGACCTGTGGGGTTGGTTGGGATCTTACTGCAAGATTCCTCATCAGTTTTTCCATCTCTAAAACCTATAGTTCTTACCCACATATTAATATATTTTTCTCTTAAACAGTTGTCTATTTTATATGACTGATTTTTCTCAGGGTTCTAGCAGAAAACAAGATGAGTAAGATATTTTTAAGTTACAATATAGAACACGCTGCTGCTGTTAAGTCGCTTCAGTCACGTCCGACTCTGTGTGACCCCATGGATAGCAGCCCATCAGGCTCCTTTGTCCACGGGGTTCTCTAGGCAAGAATACTGGAGTGGGTTGCCATTTCCTTCTCCAAATATATAACATAAGCTGGGCTTACTAAAAGGGTCTGTTGATAAGTGTGGACAGGGAACAGGGAAACCACAAAGGGAAGTGGAGCTTACTTCTGCCCTTGAGACCAGGAAGCACTTGCCAGCTCTGAACTCAGAGCCGGGGGGAGAGGTCAGCATGACCAGCATGGCTGGCCGAAGGGCCATGGCTCCCCTCCTCGCTTCTTGCCTCCCCCAGGATTCCTATGGGCTGAACCCAACAGGAAACTAGAGGGCAAGGCCACTGTGTGGTCCCCTCTCTCTGTCTTCCACCAGTCTGGGTGGAAGGACAAAGGAAGACATCTGGGACAAAATTCTCAAGGGAACAGACCTTAAGCTTCTCAAAGGACAGATCATACTCTAAGGCCTCGCCTGCTAGGGTTAGACAGGAACACTGCACCGTTGCTTATTTGTAAGTGGCAGTGACGACAGAATGGCTGGAACGAGGCTGAGGTCACTCTAGGAAGACCAGCCCCAAAAGGAGAAGGGATCCTAGAAGAGGCCGACATTGCTGAGTAGGTGGCAGGCGGTGTGGGAAACCGGAGGTGCTTTCCCTTGAGGTCCCCCAGTGCTCTTCACCTGGTGGCCTGGCCTCCACCTCAGCAGCTGCTGCCAGGAGGAAGGTCATGGCAGCTGCTCAAGTCAAGTCTATCTTTCCACCTACCCTTGCTCTGTTCCTCTTAGCCTGCAGTCCTGAAAATACCTTTCTCTCCTCTCCTTTGCAACGGCCAATAAGGAGGCCCCAAACCACCCCAGACAGGGCCCAGAATCTGTTTGCCCAGTCTGCCTCCCAGCTGCGGGCCACCTGGAGAGGAACAAGAGCAGAACAGAGAGCACCCCCCACTCCCGCCCCTGGAGCGGGGATCCCTGGCTTCCCACTCTTCTTTGACTGATTCTTCAGGCAAGAGTAGACGGGAGGTGGGCTGCAGGCAGCTTCTCCTGCAGGCAGGAGGTTGGCCTTGAGAAGGAGCCCTGGTGGCTGGTGAGGAGTGGCGGTTCCCCCTTGGCTGTAGGCTCTGCAGGTGTGCACCTGTGCCACCAGGATGGAGAGGGAAGGCAAGCTGGGAGGAGAGGCAGGAACCCAAGGCCAATGCTCAGGTCTTGATCAACAACGCCGTTGGCTTATGCATGTTCTGTGACTGCGTGGCTTAGAGGCATGCATTGCAATTTTCCCTAAATGCGCTTTCAGTGGCGCCCAACTACAGAAGGTGTGTGGGGTGAAGAGGAGCAGTGGGGGGATTCCCAGGGCGCTGGCCCCATGCCCGCATCTACAGCTTGTGGCTGGACAGCATGAAGGCCTGCTCTTGCTCACCTTCGAGGAAGGAACCCTCATTACTAACTCTCCTTTCTAAACCGAGGCATGATTGACATACAAAAAGTGGTACGTATTTAACGTGAACAGCGTGGTGAGTGGTATAAGCACACATCCATGGCTGTCTACACCGTCTACATCGCCGCATACCTGTCATCCCTTAAAGTGTCCCCTGTCCTCCTATTATCATTGCCATTGTTAGACGACGCTGCCTGATATTTGGCCAAGTAGCTGAAACACTGCCTGATGGGATGTTCATGTCCAAATAAACTTCTGTATATCATTAAAAAGATTAAGAAAATTACAAACTTCTGATATCTTGAATTCAGCCTTGATTAAAATCAGGGTGAGTTTTGATGCTTCAGACTCCAACTACAGGGACCTTAGAGGAAGCAATTGCTTACAGGTTGTCAAGTGCTTGAGTAACCAGTAACCTCTGCTTAGAAAGTTAAGTCTAGAAAATATTTGCATATCCTTTACAATAAATTAAAGTTAAATTTACTCTTAGTAATATTTTATATGTTTATTTTAAAGGGAGTTTATCAGTCTGTTTAGTAGGACAGACTCTTTTAGATAATATTGAAGGGCTTTTGTTAATTGTTCTTCCTTGAGATGATGGATATTTATTACAGGGAATGGTATTTATCAGAGGGTTTTGTTGTAGAAAACTATGATGCCCGCTTCAGGTTGCGATCTGTTTGCCACAAAGGTTTGGTCTAACCCCCTAACTGTGCAGTGACCTGGCTGATTGATTCAGTGACCAAAGTGCTGAAGGACTGTAGAGATCCTTATGGGATTACCACTGTACCTGAGGGCTTGCTTTCTAGCAACAGTATTTTATAAACATAATACAGTGACCATAGTGCATCATCTTTATAATACAAAGTTGAATCTCAGTTTTCCTCAACAGACTAGCATGTATGTACATTTAAATATCAATACCACTTAAAATCAGTCAGGCTCCTCCCTCCATGGGATTCTCCAGGCAAGAGTACTGGAGTGGGTTGCCATTTCCTTCTCCAGGGGATCTTCCTAACCTAGGGATTGAACCCAGGTCTCCCGTATTCCAGGCGGACGCTTTAACCTCTGAGCCACCAGGGAAGCCCAGTAGAAAAACTCATATTAGTTATTACACCACCTTTGCATTTTTACTTTAGGTCTGTATCAACGTGTAACATCCAGTGTACATGCCCATGGACTGTTATATGTGGACCTTTTCCTCTTAAATAGTCCACCTTTGTCTGGAATTTCATTCATAATATGCTAGAACCATATGGTACTTCAGCAAACCCTAACATATTATCTTAAACCATAAATTGCTATTTTCTCAATAAAATTATGTGTTAATAAATAGTGTCTTTGGTATTGAATGACAATTAGCACCCTTCTCCCCCCAAACCCTAACATTTTGCTTTCTGATATCAAGAGCAAACTTTGCTGAGATTACTGTTTCACTCACCAAAAGTATCATAAGAATACTCGGGGGAGTGTTTTTTTTCTTAATTTTGCTTTCATAAAGGAAATGAAAGAAATGTGGAGATTGAAACAGTTCAATCGGGTGTCTCAGTGCTGGGTATGAATTTGGTTGCATTCTAGGCAAGTTGATTACTTTTTGTATCTTCTTTTGTTTTCTTTATGCTAAGATATCTTATGCTTTTACAAGGTGGATTTTTTATACTGGACTGCAAAATGAAAATAAATTGCAGACCTACTCACCCTTAAAACAAGAGACTGTTTCCAGTGCATTAGTGCCCAAGGACCGTCTGGTACACCTTTCATAATTCTTCTTACTGAAAAGTTGATTTTGCAGTAACCTTTGCCCCCTCTCTCCCACCCTGCTTCTGCACGGCCGTCTCCCCACAGGGGTCGGCACTGTCATTATAGCAGGTGCAGCACTGTGCCCATCGCAGCCTGCTGCCTGTGGACGCGCTGACATCCTCAACACGTCCAGACGTTAGCACATCTCCTCCAGAAGTGCCTGCTACAGGCTCGTATTTGTCACATGTTCTTCTGGACGCACCTTTCTCCCTTTTCCTGGATGCTCCCCACCATCCTCTGTTCCCTCGTGAGTTCATCTGCTCTCCATACTGACCGTGTCCCAGCGGAGGCTGACCGACACCCCAGGGGCTATGGGGCAGGAGGCAGGCCGGCTATGAGTGCAGCCTTGTGGCCCCTGAGTTCTGAGAGCCTAGACCCCCTGATGCCCTGAGGTGATGCTCTCCCGGCCTCACTGTCAGCCCTAAGCAGACCGTGTCCTCCTGCTCTGCCTCCAGCACCCCACAGACCACCCCTCCTCATGCTCGGCTTCCGTCACGTGGGGAGCTTCGGTGAAGTTGTGTTTGAAACTGAAGACCGTAATTGCAATTGAAAACAGCGTAGAGACGTGGCTAGTGTTTGTGAGTATCGCTGGAGTCTTTAGACACTCACCAATGAGGGACAGCAGCTGTCTTGCAGTTTTTCTTGCTCACTTCTTCTTAAAGGAGACACTGCTCGTTCTTGTAGAGGTTCCCCCATCCTATCTGTGCTCCTCTGCAAAATCCTAAGAGACCGTCGATTACCTGCTCATCTTTCCATTTCTGAACTTCTAATACATTTATAGTACTGAAGAACTTGATACTCTTTCAAAAATTTTCAAATATATCTGTTGTTTGGCTGCTTAAAGATGCGACAATATACTAAAAATCATAAATTTTCTCTTATGTCCCACAGTGTCCACTCTCAGATCCAGGCAGTGATACAGTGGATTTTTGGATGGCCACAGAGACTGATTTTTCCTTCTAGTGGGAGTGTTCCTTAGTTTACTCATTTGTTGCCATCAATTCATTTATTTACTAGTTCACTTGTTCATGCAATAAACATTCATTAAGTGCCTCCTGTGTGACCAAAACTGTCTATTTGAATTAATCCCCAGGGCTCATATCATTTAATGAGTAAGAAATATAAACGTCTTTTGTGTTGCAAAAAAAAAGCCTGTCTAGAGCACAGAAGAATTATAAAAAGGAAGCTGTTAATTCTACCTGTGGGAAGAAGAATGGCTCTATGGGAGTATCACAGACACTAGCTGAAGCTTACAAGCATGCATGCTTTCTCCAAACGTGGAGACTTCCCAGCATGCAGGAAATGTGGGCAGTCTCAGATCATGGAGCTGCTTCTGTGATCACCAGGAGTTAAGATTCAGCCTGTGAGCAAGTGGAGGGGGCGCATAATCAGACTGAGTAAGAAGAAACAAGGATGACACATAGGGGGATGAATGCTGCTCTGGGAGGGACGCAGGATGAAAAGCAAGCAAGAGGGAACTGCAAAGGCGGTCTCGGATGAACCCAAAGTACCTACAGGACGCAGACGTGGGGATGTTTAGAGCAGTGACTTGAAGAGAGGCCTGAGGGCCAGCTCACGAGCACACACACACGAGAGGATGAGACAGTGAAGAGGAGGGACAAAGAAGGAAAACAGGGAAAGAGAGAGAGGGGAAACGAGGGTAGAAAAGAAGGGAAAAATAAGAGAAACAGGACAGAAACATTAAAGTAACCATTTAAGAAGGTTTATTTTATTTTACAAGGGACAATAAGAAGGAAATACCAAAGAAAAAGGAGGAGGAAGGAATGTATGGCCACCTGTGAGTCAGAATGTCTGAAAGTTTTAACGCAGATGTCCTTGACTTTGCAGTTGTAGAAAGTTGGCCCATGCTAATCAAGATACAGGGGTCACAGGAGTGGAGAGGGAATGGCGCTCCCATGCTCTAGCTTCACTAGCACCCCTCTGGACAATGAGGACCAGTTGGAGCAAGAGGCATGGGAGCCAGCAGAAGGGCTCCAAGAGAAAGGTGAGGCAGGGATCCAAAGCCACAGGTTGCATGGGGTGCAGCAAGGGCTGGGAAGGGGCGTCAAGGCGTGGACTCAGCGCTGCTGCAAGGCTCTGGCCCCCTCAGCCGCTGCTTGTGAAACTGTCTTCACCAACAGATTCTGCCTCATCAAGGGACCATCCAATGAAGAGCCTCCCCACAGGGACTGAAGCTGTCACCTGCCGTTCCTGGACCTGGACCTGTGGCCCCTTGGGTGGGTTCTATTGTCATTTGTGACTGAGTGTAGTCTGGGTGCAATAAATCACCCAGGTTAGCTGTCTGCCTAGAAAAATGTGATTGGGTGATGGAAATGTAGGGAATTTCCCCCTAAGCCAGGGAAGGGGCTTGGTCTGAAAAGGAAAGTGAAGGCAGTAGAGTAAAGTAAAAGGACATAGGGGTGGAGGGAGGGTAGAAATCAGGGCGCAGAGAAGCTTTTATCTGCTTGTTATTTTGTTTTTTAAACCATGGAAAGAAGAAGCTTGGAATAATCTCTTATTGTCCTTAAAAGTCTGAAGTCTGTAGAAATTCGAAGTCTGACTGTATAGTCACTGAAATGGCTGTAAGGTTCTTGGTAATGAGGGGGACGAACAGCTCAGGAATCTGGGTAAGATGGCATGGTAGGAGATGGAAGAGATGACACCCCAGCTGTTACTTGGGAATTAACAGCATTCAGAAGAGTTCCCCGATATTACACTAGATTTTATTGAGATATTTCATATGGCAAGGTCATTTTGAGATGAAAGTGAAATTAAAATGAATTAGAATTTCAAGAATAAATTAGAATGATTTAGAGTTAGAATTAAATTAGAATTAGAATGAATTAGAATTTCAAGAATGAATTAGAATGAAACAGAATTCATTAGAATAAATTTTCATTGTTTCTGGGGGCTTCCCAAGTGGTAAAGAATCCACCTGCTATGCAAGAGACATAGGAGACCCGGGTTTGATCCCTGGGTTAGGAAGATCCCCTTGAGAAGGGAATGGCAACCCGCTCCAGTACACCTGCCTGGGAATCCCATGGACAGAGGAGTCTGTGGGGCTGCAAAAGAGCTGGACAGAACTGAGGGACTGAACAGCAAGAACTGGTTCTGGAGAACCCTGGTTTCTGTAGCCTAACACTCTCTATTCCCTACCACAGACCCCTGTCTCAGAACGAATTCCAAAAATGCCTTTACTGAACCAAGGAATCTGGCGAGATCTTTGCAGCCTCTCCCAGCATCAACATCTGTGACCACATGGGTCATGTACCATTTAGCACAGACATGGCCGGGGCTCCGGGTGCATGGAGTCTGTCATGGACAACCCATAGAATGTCATGTTTCACAATTCCTTGTTCCCTTAGCTTTGTTTTAAAGTCTATTGAGTTCTACACTTGCAGAAATAATGAACAATGATGGGATGAAACATTTAAACTATAAAACTGTAAATTGATTGATACGAAGATCTCTCTTGACCACGTCTAAATCCACTTTCCTGTTCAGACAAAAGGAGGCCCATGTTTTCAGTTCATTCTCTGCTTTCACAGCGGTGTACACTTAGGTATCTATAAAAACATATTTCTGGTAGTTGAGGTTTTCAAAACATATGTGTTCATGCCATATATATCTTTCTGTATTTTTTGCATATAATTATATGAAAGAGTTATTTCTATCATGGTTGACCATCAGCAGCTCTCACCCCCAGAGGCCCCAGGAAGGTGCATGGTCTCTTAGGGCCTCAGAATGGGACTTGTGTTAGGGTTAGGTTTAGGGTTAGGGTTAGGGTTTAGGGTTAGGGTTAGGGTTAGGG
>SJYW01002001.1:1455075-1487392 GCA_006410735.1 Raphicerus campestris | reverse complement strand
TGTTGTGAAGATATTTTACTGATGTAATTAAAGTGCTAACTGACTTTAAATGAGACAGATTGTCCTGGTGGGCCTCACTTAATCATTTGGAAGCCTTTAAAGAGTGCATTGCTCTCTGAGAGAGAGAGAGAAAGAAAGAGAGACACTCACACCTGTGGATAACAAACTTTATCTTGTGTCCATGGGATTTTAGTCTACTCATGAATGTCCTGTGAACTACAGATTTGCTTAGTCCTCAAAATTAATTACATAGAATAGTGTATTGTTAGATGATGATAGAAAGATTCACGATATATCTATATGTAGGCATATAGGTATATAAAAGTATATACACATTACTGGTTCTGCTTCTCTAGTTGAACTTTGATGGATACAATACTTAATTTGATGGTTATCCTTTCCATTTTATTTCGATCCTAACCATATTTATTTAAATTTTGTTCCTATATTTGAGCATGCTGAATAAAATTTTAAAACAATAAATTCAGATTTAAGATAGAAGAATGCCCCAAGCTCACCACTTTTTAGCAGTGTGTAAATGTGGGCAAAAAATTAATCTCTCATGTTCATATGTGAGTGAAATTGTCACCTCATTGTCTACTCCATAATAAAGACTCAGAAAGGGGTATATGCCTTACCTTCTCTCTCTCTCTAGCTCACAAGATTTAAGAGGAATAAAATGAACTAAGATACATGCTCTCTTTTATTAATTTAAGAAATAACTTTTTAAAACTAACTATGCTGAGCAAGGTTAAAATAATTTAAAATATTAGCTAACTTAATTCAGACAGTAATCCTATCGAGTGGGCTTCCCTGATAGGTCAGTTGGTAAAGAATCTGCCTGCAATGCAGGAGACCCTAGTTTGGTTCCTGAGTTGGGAAGATCCTCTGGAGAACAACAGGCTACCCACTCCAGTATTCATGGGCTTCCCTTGTGGCTCAGCTGGTAAAAGAATAATCCTATGGAGTAGATAATTTTATAACTATCCTATTCTATAGATGAAGAAACTGAACAAAGGGGTTAGATAACTTGCCTAAGGTCACACAAGTGATAATTTGAATCTAGTTTCAGAGTCAATGCTTTTGGCAATTATGTTATATACTCTGAATGTGAAGACAACATGAAAGTTATAGATTTGTAAATATAGTACAAATTTAAAGTTTTGCTCTATTAGTTTGCTTATAGCTACTATAACAAAATACCATGGGCTGATCGGGAGCGTATATAACAGGAATACTCTTTATCAGTTTGAGGTAAGATCTAGGTGTCAGCAGGTAGCTTCTGCTGAGGTCTCTTTCATTGGCTTGCAGACGGCCACCACCTCACTGTGTCTCCACGCAGTCATTTTTTGCTGTGTCAGTACCCCACTGTCTCTCTGTGTTGCCAGATTTTCTCCTCTTAAAAAAACACCAGTCAGATTGTATTAGAGCCCATGAGAACAGCCTCATTTAAATTCAGTTACCTCTTTAAAGGCTATATCTCCAAATACAGTCACATTCTAGCACAATTCAACCCATAACAATTACTGTTCTAAACAGTCACTGTACAGTATTATGGCTCTAACAACATCCTATCTACGTTAGGTAGCTAGTAACTGTACAGTGAGAGATTGAGCAGATGAGTAGATAAATGTGGAATGGTTCATCCTGAACTGTGCTAGGATCTGTGCTCTATCTTCTACATTCTGACTTCTGGAAAATTGTAAAGCATTTTGTTATTTCCTACCTTATTTATGTCATATCTTATTTATAGAGGATTTCAGATAGTAAAGGATCTGCGTGCAGTGCAGGAGATTCAAGTTCGATCCCTGGGTCAGGAAGACCTCTGGAGAAGGGAATGGATACCCACTCCAGTATATTTGCCTGGAGAAGTCCATGGACAGAGGAACCTGACGTACTCCATAGTCCATGGGGTCACAAAGAGTTGGACACAACTGAGTAGCTAACACTAGGAAACTGCAGAACTGATTATTTATTTCTTTGACATTACATTCTGTTACATTACTAGCCAAAATGCTTTAAGCCCAAAGAAAATGGGCTCTACAGAAACCGACAAATTTCAGAGTTGTCATAANACAACTGAGTAGCTAACACTAGGAAACTGCAGAACTGATTATTTATTTCTTTGACATTACATTCTGTTACATTACTAGCCAAAATGCTTTAAGCCCAAAGAAAATGGGCTCTACAGAAACCGACAAATTTCAGAGTTGTCATAAGAGAAATCAGTGCCTAGAGGAACTGAGAAATGTTCTCATAAGAAAGCGGGAAGTGAGGCAAAGGATAACTAAAAAGAAAGATAGCACCTGGAGGGTTTTTTTAAAATATCTTGCAAGCTAGGACAGTAGATGGGGGATAGCTAGAGTAACTTAAAATTTCAATAACTAGAAAGCTAAACATTCATAGCTGCTTTAAAGAAAGGAGACTCTTCTTCAATCAGAGTTCCCAGTCCTTATATTCAAAACAAATCAGTAGCTAAAACCAACAAATGATCTTCTATTTTGTAAATTAACAGCACAAACATCAGGATTTTTTTTCTCCAATTTTCTAAGAGTTGTTTTGCTTAATATATGGAAGAGAAACCCTGAAGGATTATTAAGGAGGAAAATGAGAGAAGCTTCCTTTTACTGAGCCCCTACCATGTACTAATTGAAATAGCTATTAACAACATTTACTGGATATTTAATATTATCCACTCACTGTATTCTCTGCAATTTTGCTCATTCACCATCATAAGAAGCTTAAAAAACAGGCATTACTATAATCCTCATTTTATGGATGAGGAAAGGACTTTAAAGATGTAAAATATCTTGACCAGAGTATATCCAGATTTGGGCCCATGGAGTAAAACTAGAACCTCAAGGCTTAGGCTTCCCTGGTGTCACAGCAGTAAAGAATCTGCCTGCAATACAGGAGATGCAAGAGAAGCAGGTTCAGTCCCTGGGTCGGTAATATCCCCTGCAGCAGGAAGTGGAAAACTGTGTCAGGAGTCTTGCCTGGAAAATCCCATGGACAGAGATGACTGGTGGGCTGTCCAGTCTGTGGGGCCACAAAGAGGCAGACACAATTGAGTGACAAGCATACACACACACACAGGGCTTAAAGACCTTAGGACAAAAGTTACCATTATTACACTTGATCCTATCAACACTAGGATGTTCAGGTCTTAACCTATCATGTCAATGAAAAAACAAAACAAGGAAATTCTGAGGACCATTTGCCTTAGGTCACACAGCTAGTAAGTCACAAAGTCAAAATGGAATTCCAGGTTTCTGTCCCTCCAAATTCCTTCCAAGTATGCCATACTGCCTTTCTCTGTGCAATCTTTCAGAATGGTTGATAGAGGGAAATAACAGGAATATTAAAACATTATTTCATTCTTTAGCTAAGAAAGCACTGTATCCTAAATAGAAGGGTATTTCTGACTAGAATATTTATAAAGGTTAATGAGTAACAAAATGAACCAAAAACCAGCAGGGGAATATTCTCAGCTATAAATACCAAACTTATACATTTCTAATTATATAAGAAAATATCCCAGGCAGAGAGTCAAATTTTTCCATCAAATGCAGGTGAATCATATGAGCAACACTTTTACCATTTTCTATCCCTATTTTGAGGTTAACTCTGACTGAACATTGGCAGCATCACTCTACTCAATCAAATGTTGCTGAATTACAATGTAGGTGCTTAAAAGGGGAATTAAGGACGCAACTGTCTCAGTGAGGAACTTCTCACAAAGTCAAAGAAGATTATCTGTGATTGTACTTGTCTTTACCTATGGAAATTATGAAGATGTTTTATATTTTTACCAAAAGTTGAGAAAGAGGTTCAAAGTAATGCAGTGAATTGGGCCTTTTATTTTTTTTTAATGGAAGTAGACTTTTGCAAATTTGACGGCATGCATCTTGTGAAGGCTTCCTTTTTCACCAACAAGATTCATGATTCACAAGACAGAGGCCCTGGTAGTATCTATGAGCATCAATTTGGACAGCTTTGATGACCTCAGTGACAGCAAATCTCCAAGTTTGGGGAGGAGCCATAGGAGGATAACAGTCATGACCCAAGTGAGTAGAGAATCCAGGGCAAATTCCCTTGGCCCACAAGGAATCTCTTAACAGGTTCCCAGTCACTTCGTACTTGCCAGGAATTCATCGTATGTTAAGCTAACTTTTACTAAAGCCAGTTCTTTCTGATACTAACAAGGAAAATGAAAAATAGAGGGGGTCAGATGATAAACTGTCTTAGGTCATAGAGCTGGCAACTAACAAGATGCCTTATCCATCAGACTAATGGCATCTTCTTTGTTAGCCTTACCCACCCTAGTGTATTACAACTTACTAGACACACGAGGTTTCACAGTGTTCAAAACGCCTAAAACACTGACATCCAAATCATCAACTTTTCCTCATTGCTTCCTATGGATCATCATCCTGCCTTCCCTATTTCTTTTAATGTCATCAATTCTTCTTTCCAAGTCATACAGGCTCAAAACCAGAGTCATGTTAAACTCCTCTGTTTACCAAGTCCTGCAAATTCTGCTTCCACAGCATTTCTAGAAAGATACCATCACCTTGTGTTCAGTCTTTCACGCATGTCTGACTCTTTGCGACCCCGTGGACCACAGCACGCCAGGCTTCCCTGTCCTTCACCATCTCCTGGAGTTTGTTCAAACTCATGTCCATTGAGTTCATGATGTCATTCAACCATCTCATCTTCTGTCTCCCTCTTCTTCTCCTGCCCTCAAATCTTTCCCAGCATCAGGTTATTTTACAATGAATCAACTCTTTACATTAGATGGCCAAAGTATTGAAGCTTCAGCTTCAGAATCAGTCTTTACAATGAATGTTCAGGGTTGATTTCTTTTAGGATTGACTATATCCTTGCTGTCCTAGGATTCTCAAGAGTCCTCCAACACCACAGTTTGAAAACATCAATTCTTCAGTGCTCAGCCTTCTTTATGGTGCAACTCTCACATCCATACATGACTACTAGAAAAACTGTAGCTTTGACTATATGGACTTTTGTTGACAGAGTGATGTCTCTGCTTTTTAATATGCTGTCTAGGTTTGTCATAACTTTTTTCCATCCAAATTAAGCTTCCTAACAAGTCATGTCAGTCCCCTTATCAAAAAACTTTTCTCCCGTTATCCTGTGTGAGTTTTACTGTATCTTACTTCATTTGGAAAGCCTTACATCAATCATTCCATGTCATATAAGTTCAGCATGATCCTTTTAAATTCATTAATTTTTTAAAATAACTTTTAGGTGGCACATCTTATTTCTCTTAGTCTTCTTATCTTCTACTCTATTATTTAGAATTTTTCAAAGGACAGAAACCACATCACATTTTCCATCTTTTGTAATTGCCAAGTAGGTAATCCATAAATGTTCATTTCAGCAGGGTCCAACCCAATAAAATAAACTGGAATTAAAGTGTCAAGGCTTGCCTAGAGCTAAACTCTCAAGTTGAAGTGAAATAAAAGAAATCTATAAGAACATTAATCTACTACACATCATGGTGCATCTATTAACTGTTAGACACCGACTTAGATGCTTAGGACAAAGAGGAAAAGATGACTCTTGAATGGGTCCTGCTCTCATCAGCATCCACTCTAAGGGAAAATGAGTGAAAAAATGACTGTTAGACAGCATAGAAGTGCTAACTCACACTTGAGGAAAGAAAACCAAGATGGACCAGAAGAGTGAAACAAATCAATGTCATGGAAAGTGCATGATTTGCTTTATGCCAGCTTCCTGGTGACCACCTGGTCCATTATTTTTTAAGGACCTGGCAATAAATAGTACCAGATTTCTGCCTGATGTTCACTTGTGATGAAGTACACACAGCTTAGATCTTCCCCTATGTGTTTCTTTCATGTCAGCAGTATAAAAATGGCCTTCCTGCTATCATTGTAAGCAACATGCCTTTATCACATGGGCTTACTAGAAGAAGTCAAGAGCCTGGGGCAGAGGAGGGGCGAGCACCAGTTTTTTAATGTAGGGAATCTCACCCTTTCCTGGTGAGAATTGTAGGGGCAGGATAGGAAAGGGAGCNCATTTTGAAAGCCTTACATCAATCATTCCATGTCATATAAGTTCAGTATGATCCCTTTAAATTCATTAATTTTTTAAAATAACTTTTAGGTGGCACATCTTATTTCTCTTAGTCTTCTTATCTTCTACTCTATTATTTAGAATTTTTCAAAGGACAGAAACCACATCACATTTTCCATCTTTTGTAATTGCCAAGTAGGTAATCCATAAATGTTCATTTCAGCAGGGTCCAACCCAATAAAATAAACTGGAATTAAAGTGTCAAGGCTTGCCTAGAGCTAAACTCTCAAGTTGAAGTGAAATAAAAGAAATCTATAAGAACATTAATCTACTACACATCATGGTGCATCTATTAACTGTTAGACACCGACTTAGATGCTTAGGACAAAGAGGAAAAGATGACCCCTGAATGGGTCCTGCTCTCATCAGCATCCACTCTAAGGGAAAATGAGTGAAAAAATGACTGTTAGACAGCATAGAAGGGCTAACTCACACTCGAGGAAAGAAAACCAAGATGGACCAGAAGAGTGAAACAAATCAATGTCATGGAAAGTGCATGATTTGCTTTATGCCAGCTTCCTGGTGACCACCTGGTCCATTATTTTTTAAGGACCTGGCAATAAATAGTACCAGATTTCTGCCTGATGTTCACTTGTGATGAAGTACACACAGCTTAGATCTTCCCCTATGTGTTTCTTTCATGTCAGCAGTATAAAAATGGCCTTCCTGCTATCATTGTAAGCAACATGCCTTTATCACATGGGCTTACTAGAAGAAGTCAAGAGCCTGGGGCAGAGGAGGGGCGAGCACCAGTTTTTTAATGTAGGGAATCTCACCCTTTCCTGGTGAGAATTGTAGGGGCAGGATAGGAAAGGGAGCGCATTACAAAGGCTGGAGTATTACAAGCAATTCAAATGGCCATGTTAAAATGGAAATCACATAAATATTAGAAGCGTGCTTTTCTGGCTAGAGGCTCTGCAGACCCAATTGCCAACAGGAATGAATTTTAATGACTAGTTTATAACCTCTGAGATGCTTGAAAATCTACCACAGTTGTATTTAAAGTGTAATACTATTATAGCACTTGTGCAATTAACAATTCTGCAGGGAATGTACCCTGCTGGAAATTTTAAGCTGGCCTCGCACTGGAAAACGAAGCTATTTCTGATCATTTAAAATGGAATGTGTCTAATTTATTGATCTGTAAATGTTACCAAAATATCTGACCCCCAAATATTGAATCACATTACTACACAATTCAGTCTCTCCGTGGGATAAATGTAAATATCAACATAAAAACTGACATTTATGTTGGTTTATAGTTTCCCATTTTTATGAACACAGTCACTTCTTTTTAAATCGCTTGGGTCTTGAAAGCACAGTGAGGAAAACATTACAGACTCCAAATGCAGGTGCCAATCGAAGCCGCTGCTTTGTGGCCTAAGTAAGCTTCGTTTTCCACGTTCTAATGTATTACCATGAACTCCCTGGGCAGCACCTGCATTAAAAAGTATGGTTTGGGTAATGGTTGCTTATTAGGAGGAGAGCAGCTCCTAATATTATAAAGACTTAGTCATGACCACTTGTAGCTTTCACTAAGATCTAAAACTTTATCTCATAAACTCTCGGATGATAGAGAGTGAAAAGGAAATAGTATTTAAATCCATACCTCAAAATATCCTTTTTCCTTTTCAGAGAACACAAAAACCAATGCTTCATATAAAATCAAACTAAATATATCTCTGAGATCCAGGGCTCACCATGCACAGAGCAAACATATGGAGTTGCATATATAGTCTTGAATCCCAAATTCCCACCATTCAGATGATTCCTTTGCTAAAGTATGTCTTCACAAGGTCTCTCTTAAAATTTTATGTTCTCTGATGAGCCATCCGTCTATACAGGAACATGTTTTAATTTCCATTTTTTTTCTCAGTGACCCTTTACAAGTGAGAAGAGTTCTAAGAGATTGGCCACAGAATGGATAAATTTTGTTTCAGGACAAAGAAGGAAAAGAAATGAGCTGAACGTGGCATGGGGGCAGGCCAAGAAAATGGGCATTCAAAAATCAGATTAGAGCCATTAAAATGTAAGTCGTGTATGCGGGAGTTTGCCCAAGGAAAAGAGGTTTCCACAGGAAGACAGGGCATACAAACAAAATGGACCCAATTTATAATATTGCCCAGCGGCAATCCTGTTAAAAGGAGTAAGACTTACATAGAACGTTAGCTACATAGTGATCTACCAGGAAACACTGCCCCAATTAAAGCATTTGGCATTGTTCCTAGAACCAATGTTGAGAGAGCCAATCTGCCTTGAGTCCCAACCCCTGAACCTCTTGCTGGATGTACCAAGAATGCAAAACCCAAATGGATTTTGCCCAAACATTTCTCTGAGTTGTATTTGCAGGGAGCAACTTTGAAGGATGAAGAGTTGTCTCCCCCTGGGTCAAAGAAAACGCTGTTCACTGTTAGCTGCAAAATGATGAGGTCCCCAAATGTAATATTCTTCAGCTGCAACGAAATTTGATGATGTACAGAGCATCCACGGGACCCTTAGTGCTTCATCTCTGTGAGACTCGGCAAAGGGAGAGAAGAACCACTGCACTTGATGATACTCATGATGCTTGCTGTACCACAAGCAATAAAAAGTCCTTTATGCTTGATCCAAGAGTCTGTGTCTTCTCAGCATCCATAACACATACTAATCCATTTAGCTAACAAGTAGGGCTGAATCCCTGATCTGACACCTAGGAACTGCTCAACAAAAGTAGCCATTACTATCAGTAAAAAGTATGCATCTGAACAACTCTGCCAGAAGAACATATAACATGGAACAACTAGGAATACTTTCAAAAATTTTAAATCAAGTGTGAAGGTTTTAAAATGAAATCATTGAACTGTAATGAAGTACAAACCAATAAAGTAACCAATGACTAAGCATCAATCCTTTATCTGGTCAGTCTAAAAGTACAACATCAGGTTTACCTTAAAATTTACCTTCATGTGAGGTCCTTATGCAAGTCAAGACTCTATTACTCTGCCTTTATTAGCTTACATAGGATTTCTCACGGTTCTTAGAAATACCGATAATAACAGCACACACTAATAAGGCTTCCCATTCTGTTCTAAGCAACTTATATAGATATTAATATTTCAAATCATACAGTAGCTCTATGAGGTAGGTGCTATTATCATTCCTATTTTACAGACCAAAAAAAAAAAAAAGCAACTGAGAGACAAGAGGCTAAATAACTTGCTCTAAGCACCAAGCTTGTAAATAGGACTTAAACTCTGGTATCATAGTCCCAAAGACTGTGCTCTTAACTAGTACATTATAAGTCTTCCTAGAAAATAGTAGTCATTTGTGGGATAGAAAAAATGGAAGTAGCATTTTTGAATCCCACTTGTTGCCAGATGCTTTCATGCTTTCACAAGATTATCTCATATATTAATAATTTTGTCCTTATAGAAAAAATAATGTCACCATTTTTATAGACAAAGAAACTAGGGTTCTGAGAAGATACACAGTTTTGTTAAGATCATACAAATACGCTAATTGGAGAAACAAAAATTTTTTGAAGTAAGGTTTGACTTAATCCAAATCCCATGTTCTTCCTATTATGCAATGTGCTTAGAAGACATTTAAAGAAAAGGCTGTGGATACATAGCACATTTTCCCAAATAAGTAATCTTGTCTATTATAAGTCCTTTTTAATTTAATCAAAAATAGAAACAAATAAAAACTGTTCAAATGACAAGTTTCCATCATCACTAGATAATTCCCATATTATTTGAAAGTCTTTGTTTGATATGACTAAATTTATATAGGACTTCCCAGGTAGTTTAGCTGGTAAAGAATCCACCTGCAATGCAGGAGACCCCAGTTCAATTCCCGGGTCAGGAAGATCCTCTAAGAAGGGATAGGCTGTCCACTCCAGTATTCTTGGACTTCCTTGGTGGCTCTGCTGGTAAAGAATCAGCCTGCAAAGAGGGAGACTCGGGTTCAATCCCTGGGTTGGGAAGATCCCCTGAAGGAGGAAACAGCTACCCACTCCAGTATTCTGGCCTGAAGAATTCCATGGACAGATGAGCCTGACGTGCTACAGAGTCCATGGGGTCACAGAGTCAGACATGACTGAGTGACTTTCACTTTCATTTTGTATAGAGGATTTCCTTCCCTGGGATATTTATCAATCAAGTTATCATTGTTCTTTCATTTCTTGGGTGCCTTTTTAAAGCTCTATACTTAAGTATCATATAACTAACACTGGACTGGAGTCTAAGACTAAATCTCTACTAGATATCTAAATTAAATGGCTCCTGTCTGGGGTTAATGTAAAATGACAGAATAGCAGAGCTGGAAGAGCTTCTTCAGGCAACATGGTCTTCCTTATTTGAGGAAATTAAGGCCCAGAGAGGCAGGTGGCCAATTTTCAAATCTAAAAGCATTTTGGTAAGTATAGTATAGTAAACAGCCATATATATGGCATCCAAATCCATCAGCTGCTAACGTTACATTTATGCTCACTAGCTTTTATTTTATGCTTTTGTATACCGGTGTGTGTGTGTGTGTGTGTGTGTGTATACCTATGCATGTGTGTGTGTATATATATGTGTATATATACACATCACATACATGTTCATGTACCATTGAAAAGGAGAAGAGTGTAGCAGGAGATGAGGCAGTCAGATGGCATCACACTCAGTGGTCATGAGCCTGAGCAAACTCTGGGGGATAGTGAAGGACAGAGAAGCCTGGCATGCTGCAGTCCATGGGGTCATAAAGAGTCAGACACAATTTAGCAACTGAACAACAACAACGGTTGATTCACATTACTCAAGGTGATCCTGTTCCAAAAGGGCACCTCAAATGCTGAATTAGTAAATACTGAACCGTGATTCCAAGGAAAAACACAAGCTGCAGTGTCTGAGAGTCTCTGGTCCCCATATTTTTGATCAACCAATCAATATATGTGCTTGTTTCATGTGTATTTCTGTTTAAGGACACCTTATTTACTATTCCTGTTAAGAAATTTCCTGACATCCAGTAGTTAAGAGATGCCTTCATTTCTGTGGGCTTCAGTTTGATCCTTGGTCAGGGAACTAGGATCCCACAAGACTCACAGCATGCAGCATGCCCCACCCCAAAATAGTAAAAAACATTCTTGATAATTCAGTAACAGTGAACTCACAGCCAACAGCACTATAGCTCATGTCTGAAGAAAGATTATCAATGCAAGCATTTTTCCCATAAGGTGTATCACAGCCTTCTTGCATTCAGAACCTAGACAGCGTGTCAGTATTATGCTTGGGGCCATTTTAAGTAGTGAAATCACAAACAAAGAGGACAAAAAAATATAAAAATGTACTACTAATACAACTGCAGAAACAATACTTGTTTACAGTATGAGCAATGAAAAAAGAAGGCAGAGATGCCTTGTCTGCCCTCAGCTGGGAGCACGCATGTCAGGCAACTGAAATTTTTCATCACTCTGCACTTGGTTTCGAATGGCCATGAAAACACCATGAGTATTGATCTGAGGGTTACAAATAAATTATCCAGTAGGCAAATTTTCAAATACAGGATCCGTGAATAATGAGGCTTGGCTGCATGTATTTAAATTGAACCATTTAAATTAACAAGCCAATCTCACGACATTTCACATTAAATATATCAAAGCTGGTGGATTTTGACTACTACGGAGCTGAATCAAAAGTGAAAATCAATACACAAAAACATTTTGGAATTTTTTTAGCCTGAGGGTCCACAGGCTTCCCATTTTGGGGAATCATATCTATCCCTTTTAGGCCTCTCTGACCCACCCAAGCTCCAGCACACCCATCCAAAGTTCATGACCAGTCAAAACAAGTAAGGCCAACTGTAGACCATTACCTCATAGTGCTGGAGTTACCCACAAAACAGTTAAATATCTCGATGTGCATCCAGCAGAGTTATCTGTCAATGTCCTTTTTATGTCAATTATGGATTTCACTCTCTAATATACAGTATGTCCCTGAGCAATCCTCAGAGACCATGGACCTGACATTTTTCACAAACACCCTAGAGCATATCGCGGACATAGCATCAATGCTGTGAGACTGCAGTGAAGCAGAAAGAAAGCACACTCTGTGCCTCAGTCTTGAGCACTGTGTTTCTGTTTGTGCNAAGTATGTCTTCACAAGGTCTCTCTTAAAATTTTATGTTCTCTGATGAGCCATCCGTCTATACAGGAACATGTTTTAATTTCCATTTTTTTTCTCAGTGACCCTTTACAAGTGAGAAGAGTTCTAAGAGATTGGCCACAGAATGGATAAATTTTGTTTCAGGACAAAGAAGGAAAAGAAATGAGCTGAACGTGGCATGGGGGCAGGCCAAGAAAATGGGCATTCAAAAATCAGATTAGAGCCATTAAAATGTAAGTCGTGTATGCGGGAGTTTGCCCAAGGAAAAGAGGTTTCCACAGGAAGACAGGGCATACAAACAAAATGGACCCAATTTATAATATTGCCCAGCGGCAATCCTGTTAAAAGGAGTAAGACTTACATAGAACGTTAGCTACATAGTGATCTACCAGGAAACACTGCCCCAATTAAAGCATTTGGCATTGTTCCTAGAACCAATGTTGAGAGAGCCAATCTGCCTTGAGTCCCAACCCCTGAACCTCTTGCTGGATGTACCAAGAATGCAAAACCCAAATGGATTTTGCCCAAACATTTCTCTGAGTTGTATTTGCAGGGAGCAACTTTGAAGGATGAAGAGTTGTCTCCCCCTGGGTCAAAGAAAACGCTGTTCACTGTTAGCTGCAAAATGATGAGGTCCCCAAATGTAATATTCTTCAGCTGCAACGAAATTTGATGATGTACAGAGCATCCACGGGACCCTTAGTGCTTCATCTCTGTGAGACTCGGCAAAGGGAGAGAAGAACCACTGCACTTGATGATACTCATGATGCTTGCTGTACCACAAGCAATAAAAAGTCCTTTATGCTTGATCCAAGAGTCTGTGTCTTCTCAGCATCCATAACACATACTAATCCATTTAGCTAACAAGTAGGGCTGAATCCCTGATCTGACACCTAGGAACTGCTCAACAAAAGTAGCCATTACTATCAGTAAAAAGTATGCATCTGAACAACTCTGCCAGAAGAACATATAACATGGAACAACTAGGAATACTTTCAAAAATTTTAAATCAAGTGTGAAGGTTTTAAAATGAAATCATTGAACTGTAATGAAGTACAAACCAATAAAGTAATCAATGACTAAGCATCAATCCTTTATCTGGTCAGTCTAAAAGTACAACATCAGGTTTACCTTAAAATTTACCTTCATGTGAGGTCCTTATGCAAGTCAAGACTCTATTACTCTGCCTTTATTAGCTTACATAGGATTTCTCACGGTTCTTAGAAATACCGATAATAACAGCACACACTAATAAGGCTTCCCATTCTGTTCTAAGCAACTTATATAGATATTAATATTTCAAATCATACAGTAGCTCTATGAGGTAGGTGCTATTATCATTCCTATTTTACAGACCAAAAAAAAAAAAAAGCAACTGAGAGACAAGAGGCTAAATAACTTGCTCTAAGCACCAAGCTTGTAAATAGGACTTAAACTCTGGTATCATAGTCCCAAAGACTGTGCTCTTAACTAGTACATTATAAGTCTTCCTAGAAAATAGTAGTCATTTGTGGGATAGAAAAAATGGAAGTAGCATTTTTGAATCCCACTTGTTGCCAGATGCTTTCATGCTTTCACAAGATTATTTCATATATTAATAATTTTGTCCTTATAGAAAAAATAATGTCACCATTTTTATAGACAAAGAAACTAGGGTTCTGAGAAGATACACAGTTTTGTTAAGATCATACAAATACGCTAATTGGAGAAACAAAAATTTTTTGAAGTAAGGTTTGACTTAATCCAAATCCCATGTTCTTCCTATTATGCAATGTGCTTAGAAGACATTTAAAGAAAAGGCTGTGGATACATAGCACATTTTCCCAAATAAGTAATCTTGTCTATTATAAGTCCTTTTTAATTTAATCAAAAATAGAAACAAATAAAAACTGTTCAAATGACAAGTTTCCATCATCACTAGATAATTCCCATATTATTTGAAAGTCTTTGTTTGATATGACTAAATTTATATAGGACTTCCCAGGTAGTTTAGCTGGTAAAGAATCCACCTGCAATGCAGGAGACCCCAGTTCAATTCCCGGGTCAGGAAGATCCTCTAAGAAGGGATAGGCTGTCCACTCCAGTATTCTTGGACTTCCTTGGTGGCTCTGCTGGTAAAGAATCAGCCTGCAAAGAGGGAGACTCGGGTTCGATCCCTGGGTTGGGAAGATCCCCTGAAGGAGGAAACAGCTACCCACTCCAGTATTCTGGCCTGAAGAATTCCATGGACAGATGAGCCTGACGTGCTACAGAGTCCATGGGGTCACAGAGTCAGACATGACTGAGTGACTTTCACTTTCATTTTGTATAGAGGATTTCCTTCCCTGGGATATTTATCAATCAAGTTATCATTGTTCTTTCATTTCTTGGGTGCCTTTTTAAAGCTCTATACTTAAGTATCATATAACTAACACTGGACTGGAGTCTAAGACTAAATCTCTACTAGATATCTAAATTAAATGGCTCCTGTCTGGGGTTAATGTAAAATGACAGAATAGCAGGGCTGGAAGAGCTTCTTCAGGCAACATGGTCTTCCTTATTTGAGGAAATTAAGGCCCAGAGAGGCAGGTGGCCAATTTTCAAATCTAAAAGCATTTTGGTAAGTATAGTATAGTAAACAGCCATATATATGGCATCCAAATCCATCAGCTGCTAACGTTACATTTATGCTCACTAGCTTTTATTTTATGCTTTTGTATACCGGTGTGTGTGTGTGTGTGTGTGTATACCTATGCATGTGTGTGTATATATATATGTGTATATATACACATCACATACATGTTCATGTACCATTGAAAAGGAGAAGAGTGTAGCAGGAGATGAGGCAGTCAGATGGCATCACACTCAGTGGTCATGAGCCTGAGCAAACTCTGGGGGATAGTGAAGGACAGAGAAGCCTGGCATGCTGCAGTCCATGGGGTCATAAAGAGTCAGACACAATTTAGCAACTGAACAACAACAACGGTTGATTCACATTACTCAAGGTGATCCTGTTCCAAAAGGGCACCTCAAATGCTGAATTAGTAAATACTGAACCGTGATTCCAAGGAAAAACACAAGCTGCAGTGTCTGAGAGTCTCTGGTCCCCATATTTTTGATCAACCAATCAATATATGTGCTTGTTTCATGTGTATTTCTGTTTAAGGACACCTTATTTACTATTCCTGTTAAGAAATTTCCTGACATCCAGTAGTTAAGAGATGCCTTCATTTCTGTGGGCTTCAGTTTGATCCTTGGTCAGGGAACTAGGATCCCACAAGACTCACAGCATGCAGCATGCCCCACCCCAAAATAGTAAAAAACATTCTTGATAATTCAGTAACAGTGAACTCACAGCCAACAGCACTATAGCTCATGTCTGAAGAAAGATTATCAATGCAAGCATTTTTCCCATAAGGTGTATCACAGCCTTCTTGCATTCAGAACCTAGACAGCGTGTCAGTATTATGCTTGGGGCCATTTTAAGTAGTGAAATCACAAACAAAGAGGACAAAAAAATATAAAAATGTACTACTAATACAACTGCAGAAACAATACTTGTTTACAGTATGAGCAATGAAAGAAGAAGGCAGAGATGCCTTGTCTGCCCTCAGCTGGGAGCACGCATGTCAGGCAACTGAAATTTTTCATCACTCTGCACTTGGTTTCGAATGGCCATGAAAACACCATGAGTATTNGAAAAAAGAAGGCAGAGATGCCTTGTCTGCCCTCAGCTGGGAGCACGCATGTCAGGCAACTGAAATTTTTCATCACTCTGCACTTGGTTTCGAATGGCCATGAAAGCACCATGAGTATTGATCTGAGGGTTACAAATAAATTATCCAGTAGGCAAATTTTCAAATACAGGATCCGTGAATAATGAGGCTTGGCTGCATATATTTAAATTGAACCATTTAAATTAAGAAGCCAATCTCACGACATTTCACATTAAATATATCAAAGCTGGTGGATTTTGACTACTACGGAGCTGAATCAAAAGTGAAAATCAATACACAAAAACATTTTGGAAATTTTTTTAGCCTGAGAGTCCACAGGCTTCCCATTTTGGGGAATCATATCTATCCCTTTTAGGCCTCTCTGACCCACCCAAGCTCCAGCACACCCATCCAAAGTTCATGACCAGTCAAAACAAGTAAGGCCAACTGTAGACCATTACCTCATAGTGCTGGAGTTACCCACAAAACAGTTAAATATCTCGATGTGCATCCAGCAGAGTTATCTGTCAATGTCCTTTTTATGTCAATTATGGATTTCACTCTCTAATATACAGTATGTCCCTGAGCAATCCTCAGAGACCATGGACCTGACATTTTTCACAAACACCCTAGAGCATATCGCGGACATAGCATCAATGCTGTGAGACTGCAGTGAAGCAGAAAGAAAGCACACTCTGTGCCTCAGTCTTGAGCACTGTGTTTCTGTTTGTGCAGAATTGCCTGAGTGACCACATGTCTCAGAAGCTAGAGCCAAAGCAGGCGCACAGGTATCAACTTTAGCTTTTAATCAAGGCCGTCCTTTTGTTGCACAAGGGCCATTCCATCCCTGAACTCACCAAGCTTCCATATTTTCCTCCAGCCATTATTGATGGAAAACAGGGCTGCTGATGAATGAAGAAATAAAATGAGGAGATGAATCCTTGACCTTGAATGAGTAGCACACATATTGCTAAGAGAGAAAAAAGGATTGTGGGTTTTGAGATGAGCTGGATTTATTGCCGATGGTAACAAAAGTCGCATGATTCCCAAATGCTGTGTACTTGGTTTGGAGGAAGTTTCTGATGGTGGCTTGTGCCACCATCAGCTTTTATTAAAGCTAACTTTTCCCAAAGACTTTACTGAGAGGAACTTCACCTAGCTGCTGCCTCTGCCAACAACGTCTCTGGTAGTTTCCCCATCACATCCTTGGAGGTAGACACGCCGTGGTTGCCTTCAGTCCCGTGGTCCTGACAGCGCTGAGTCCTTGCGCACGACTTTTCCAAGCCCCCAGAAGGCCTTCCTCACCCTCCATCAGCCGGCTACTCCATCTTCCTTTTTCCAGTCCTGGTTCCTCCACCACTTTTTCATGGAAGACCCTCTGAACGATTCCTTGGAATTATTTACCTTACCTTCCCCTGCCATTCACTAGGGCCCCCCGGCTCCCCTCAGTCATAGCATCCTCCAGCCTAGATTTCATTGCTTGCCCTCGGTCCTGGCATCCACACTGTGAGCCTTTTTGTGCCTGGCAAAGACTCTCCCGTGTCTTGTTTGTCATCTTCTGTGGCTTGCATAGTACCTACTAGGATAAGAGTTCAAGGAATACTTGTTGCCTTAAAATTTGAATAAATGAGTGCATGAGTTTCAGTTTTCACTTGCTCTCTTTAGAAATACTATTTGCCCCTTTAAAAGGCCTAACCCTTATTTTATACATTTAGAATTCCTATAATGAATTCATAAGTGTGGTTTTTCTCTAAGTGCCTCCATACAGCCCCTGTCTTCCTCATTCAGGAAGGAGTTATTCAATTACTAAGTTGTATCTGACTCTTTGCGACCCCATGGATGGCAGCACACCAGGTTCCTCTCTGTCCTTCACTGTCTCCTGGAGTTTGCTTAAATTCACATCCATTGAGTTAGTGATATTATCTAGCCATCTCCTCCTCTGCCACCCCTACTCCTTTTGCCTTCATCTTCCCTAACATCAGGGTCTAATCCAGTGAGTTGGCTCTTGGCATCAGTTGGCCAAATTATTGCACTTTCAGCTTCAGCATCAGTCCTTCATATGAATGTTCAGAGTTGATTTCCTTTAAGATTTACTAGTTTGATCTCTTTCAGGATGGATACTAGATATTAATTTAAACCGAAGTATCTTTATNCAAATTATTGCACTTTCAGCTTCAGCATCAGTCCTTCATATGAATGTTCAGAGTTGATTTCCTTTAAGATTTACTAGTTTGATCTCTTTCAGGATGGATACTAGATTTTAATTTAAACTGATGTATCTTTACCTGCCAAGTGCAATTTTTCCACAGTCTCGTAATCTCCCTGTAGGGGAGATGTTGCTACCAAGCAGAGCCCCTGGGATGCTCAGGAAAGAAAATGGCCACTTGGCAATGCCCACAACCCCATCACTCCTCTCCCAACTCAAAGGGCAATGCTTTAAGCTGACTTCTCCTCCCAAGAGGTCACATTTGTCCTCTCCATCCTCTGAGCTTCTGAGCGCATGTGTCCTTCTTAGTTGTCCTAATGGATCAGTGTGACTGAGCAAGGTCTGGGTCCCATCATTTGACTTCAGCCACACTTCTTCTTTCATGTAGCACAAGGGAGCAACACCAGGCTTATTTTTTTCCAAAGGAATGAAATGCCTTTAACCATCCCGAGCAAATCAGTCTCACCAGGCTCCAAAATGTTCAAACATTCAGCTCATTTCTCATAATCCATAATTAAACCCAAGACCTACTTGGAATGATAAAGAATGAGATATTTTCACATGCTCAGCAACATTAGTATGGGAAGAGTAAACAAGGAAATTGGGTACAGCAAACTGGGCTTCTCAAGGTGAATAAACATGTGGAATTTTTTTTTTTTTTAGACCAAGCCTTTGGAGCCAAGGCAGTTAAAATTAAAAAAAAAAAAAAAATCACTTCTGGTTACATTTGCCTGGTTTCCAGAAACACAGAGGTGAGAATTAGATAGACTAAATAAAAATAATACTAAAAAATAAGCAAATTAGACTCAGCTTCTCCATCATAGCTTACGCCATATATATTTTCACAGTATGGGTTTCAATAGGTAATTGAGGATAGTCACCATCCACTTAAACTAACATTTATTTGCTATGCAAGGAAACTGTGTAAATGCTATCTTGTGTGATCCTTAAAATAACTCCATGAAGTAGGTGTTGTTATTATTCTCATTTTACAGATGATGAAACAAGCTCAGAAAGGTGATTGTCTTGCCCCTGATTAAAACTATCTGGATTGCTCTGACCTTTGTATTGTATGTCCTTTATCAACTTGGGTTGCAAACTCTCTTATAATTTCTAAGGATTGGAGAAGACTATTTCATGATGGGCTACACCAAAACAAAGCGAGAATTTCTGAGAGATATGGACACCTGAATGCATTAATGCATAGTGAGCTCAGCCAACACTAAACACCCACCAACACCTATAAACTGACCTCTCCTTGCCACCAGCTACATCTCCAGCTGAGTTCTAACTGCTCATAAAATATCTCTGCTTGCGTGTTTGCCAATTGCCTGGAGTTTGACATCCTCAATGGGGTGACCTTCTTAACCTCCTCATCTTGAAGAAATATGTAATCTGTGTATATGAGGACCAACCCATAATCCAGGGCAGACAAAGAGAAGCAGAGCATGGGGAGACAGGTATTTAAAATGTAAGGCTGACTTCCCGGGATAGAGAAATCCCACCTCAAACCTGACCTGTTTCTGCCACTTATCTTGAAAAAGCAACAAATTACCTATATTTCCAGTCTGACCTGTGCTGCTTCTGACCTTGGAAATGACTTTGCTGTTTCAGGCTCCAACCTCATTTCCATCTGCAGTATTTCCTCCTACTCTAACCTGATGACTTGACCATGTCTTGACTGTCCCTCCCCAGACAGTTTTGAAGTTCTCAGTTTGGACTTCAACTCCCTCCAATTAAACCTATAAAAGTATTAATAGATTGTTGTTGTTTAGGGCTTCTTCTCTGTCTCTGCCAGTCAAGCAACAACACATATAAATATAAATATATATATATATACATATATATGATATACATATATAATGATATTTATATATCCTTATATATAATATTTATCATAATATTATGTTTTATAGGTGATAAAATCAAGATACTAATATGCCAAGTAATTTGCCCAGTGTCATATAATGTAAGTGTTAAATCCAGAATTTGAATATCCCATCACTCTGCCACTAAGAATTCATGCTCTTAACCACTCTACCAAGACATCTCTTGCTAAGAAAAAAAATGCCAAACCTCCCTCTCAAAAACTGATGGTTACAAAAGAATCATTCTTCCAGTATCCCAGGCCAGAGCTATGGGATTTCTTTGAATCACATCTTTTCTTTATCTCCAATGGCCATTTGTCCACTAGTTATCAGTCCTTCCATCTAAAACTTCATTCTTCATTTCCTTTCCACTTTTCTCTAATTGCTATCATTGTAATAGTATTACAGCTAGTCTTCCCAAAGGTAGTTTTCTTCCTGATCTAACATATCTTATACAGATTTGCCAAACTAATTTTAAATATCATGCTCACCAGAAAAGACTGAAGCCTGAAGATAGACTTTAAGGAGAATACTTAAGTGGAATATGTTTAAGAAGCCATAGGACTGTCAAGCAAAAAAGGGATAAGCTTTGTTTTATGTTTCCAGAGAACCAAAATCATGATGATATACATGGGATGGGAAGGTAGAAGCTTTTGTAAATTAATCTTGATATGAGGAAGTACTTTTTATCAATTATAGCCATTTAACAATGGAATAGTTTGCATATATCCATTGTGATTCACCCACTAATATGTTCAAGCACAAACTAAATGACTGCATGCCAAGGTTTGGGGATGTATAGAGGTTGGACTCAATCAGCTCAAATATTTCTTTGGGTTTTTTAAAATTCTGTAATGAGTCCCTGTACAAAGGCCAACAATGACCCTCAAAGTCCTATCTCATTATCCATCTAACCTTGCATCTCAATGCTTCCAATTTTGAATCTCCGTCCCAGGCTGGTGAATCAGTACCCACACACCAAGCTTACTCTCTGCTTTTGTTCAAGCAAGTTGACCCAGTCAGAATCCCTGTCTCCTAAGTCTCCCCTCAATCAAATCTTCTTGCTTTAGAAATGTAAAACTCCTCTAGAATTTCACCAAAATTACAAACTATCTCATTTTTTTACTCTCTCACCTTCCCTTTCTTCAAGTCCTAATTCATCCACACAGCCTACCTTGGCAAAAGTATTTAATATGAAATAGGCTTATATGGACACTTACTGGGATTCCCTGGTGGCTCAGCTGGTAAAGAATCTGCCTGCAAAGCAGGAGACCTGGGTTCAATCCCTGGGTTGGGAAGATCCCCTGGAGAAGGGAAAGGCTACCCATTCCAGTAGTCTGGCCTGGAAAAATTCTATGAACTGTATAGTCCATGGGGCTGCAAAGATTCAGACACTTAACTACATGAGCTCCTAATTTTGGTGTCATCAATATGTTTGTTTCCCTGAAGTTGTATTCAAAATTTTATGTGTGAGTGCTCATGTTCTGTTTTCCAGTAAATACAATTATCTTTGTGTTTTATTGGAAACAAAGAGATCTTTTTACCCAAAAATATTTAAGAAAAATTCTGTTTGCATTTTCAATCACCCATTAGTTCAGTTCAGTTCAGTCACTCAGTCGTGTCCGACTCTTTGTGACCCCATGAACCACAGCACGCCAGGCCTCCCTGTTGATCACCAGCTCCTGGAGTCCACCCAAATCCATGTCCATTGAGTTGGTGATGCCACTCAGTCATCTCATCCTCTGTCATTCCCTTCTCCTCCTGCTCTCAATCTTTCTCAGCATCAGGGTCTTTTCAAATGAGTCAGCTCTTTGCATCAGGTGGCCAAAGCTAATCTGTGGCAGAAATTTGACAAAACATGATAAGATATTTACATATCTCAGGTGTGTGTTAGGGATTAAGAAGCTGCCTTCTAATTGATTATCCAAATCTAGACTATTCAAAGAACTTCCAAAGGAAACCAAACACTGTTATAGGAAAAGATGTGGTATTTATTCTTTCAGGCCTTTGTACACAAACATTTCTAAAATTCCCACTATACCCTAGGTACTTGAGATATAGACATGGTGCTATCCTCTCATGAAGGCATTCACAAAGGAGAATAAACAAAAAAAAATCAGTATACAAAAAATATAGTCTCTATTCTTAAACAATTTAAAATCTAATCCAAGTGAAAAATATGAGAGAGAATAGTTAAGCTAAGTGACCTCAACTTCAACATCAGTACTTCCAATGANACCACAAAAGCAGCCGGCTATGCAACTACAGAAAGTCTGAGCTTGTCTCTGCTCAGACAAGGTAGAAAGCAGCTTGAGATCCCAGTACCTTGAAAGAACCCTTCACGATGTCCATCTACATCCAAGTGTCCCCGTGGAATCAGTTTCTGATGGCTCCATCTCCCATTCTGTGAAATGGGAATGCTGTCATGCATGAGGCTGGCAGGTGCCTGAACAGCAGAAAAATACTATTTTCATATATAAAGAATTTTTTTCAAGTTGTTTGTTTATTTTGTATGTTTGAAATATCCAGCTAATAATAATGAAATGGGACATGATGATGAAAACTCTTCCATTTAGCAAGATTCATTTTTTAAAATCATCCCAGAGCATCTGAATCACTGCCTAGCAGAGGAGAACAACAGCTGGCAAACAAGTGGTGATGTATTACAATGTTTTTAGCACCATATGGCAATATGTCTTCAAAGTCACCTGCTGGTTGGAAGGAAAACCCTTTTTACAACTATCCCAAGAGATTAGGGGGTCAAGGAATCAAGAGGTGCATTGGAGTAATACTGTATGCTCACCAAAAGCATGTGTTGCTAAATATTAAAAAAAAATACTGAAGCAGCAACATGCTATTAAGAAGCTAAAATGACAAGTTGTCTAAAGCCTTTAATTGCCATAAAGTGTAACAAAACAAAGCCTCATCTATTGAAGCACAAGATGGTTTAATCTAAGCTCAATTAAAAGTGATTAATAGTTATTGCGGTAGACCTTAATTAGGATTCTCTCCCTTTAATATGAGAAATGAAATCAAGAAGTTGGTGTCAAATAGGATCTAAGTGTTAGTTGAAGGTTTTCTTTTCTGACATTTTTGTTAAAGAAACAGACCTAACGGATCTAACATTTTCTTTCCTCTGACAGTGAATTGTCTTGCCCACATTCTTGGGAGGAGAATCCAGCTTGAAGAATCAGAGGAAACTGCTCCAGTCTCTCCCGCAGCCTCTCCACCTGCACCCTGCTATCCTCCCAAACCTGGTCGTGTTTCTCCCACCCCAGTGTAACCAGTGTTACCCTACATCGCATCAGCCTGGGGCAATAGCCGATTTGGGGGTCAGGGTGGGAGGTACAGAGGCGAAAGAGGCCCGGAGTAGTCACTAAATAGTAGCTGACTGCCTCCTAGCCTAGCTTCCTCAAATTTCTCCCTGAAGGTCCCTAAGTCCTCAGAGACATGATGGTCATGCCACCTCTCAAATTCCCCCCTAAGCAATGGCTCCCTTCCACCCTTTTTCCCTCCTCTTCTCGATCTCTGAAACGCTGCTGCTGCAGGCGCCATCTAGGCCTGCACAGAGGGCCACCGCGCTGTATCAGGTGCTTCGTTCTAAACTTAGTGTGCGCGCTCGGCGGCTGAGACTGCTGGCTGCTGGGTGGAGTGGGCTCCAACAGCCTTCACCCACTAGCGCCCCATCAGTCTGCCCCGTGGGCTGAAGTGCCATGCTACCTCGTGCGCCTTGCAGACTCACTCTGCTCATTTTCACCCGCTCTCCTATTGCCACCTCTCTCCCTGGATCTCAGGCGTGACTCCACAGCACTGCATTACCAGAAAATACAGCTGACCACACCTCTGCACCCCGACCCTGCCACTGTCCTGAAACCAAGCATAAAAATATTGGTAACACTAAAAGCATTAATGATAGTCATAATTTATTGAAGTTGTGATAGCTGCCAGGCATTCTATTAAGCATTTGAAGTACATTAATCATTACGTCATTTACACCAATCATTATCTCCATCACTGAGAGAAACTGCATAGCTTATCAGCACTAAGGAGTCAAGATTCAAGCCCAGGTTTGACTTCAGAGTATGAACTCTTATCCACAGTATATACTGCCTTTCATTCCTCAACCCTTTCTTCCTTTAGAATATGTTGTTTTCCTGATAACTCTTTGGGGCACTCAGAAATACCTTTCAGGAACCAAAGCATGGCAAGAAACACATGACTGAATTCTGGTTGAAAAACACAGCTTAGTTTCTCCAGCTGAGACCCTCCCAACAATACAAATAATCATTTTTATGTGTGTGTTTCTTTAACTTTTACATTTGCTCCTAACACCAACTCTCTGCTCCACTTATTCCTTCTTTCTAGAATGCTTCCTGCTTCACTGCAGACCCCAAACCCCAGTGGCCATGAAGGAAGTCTTGACTTGACCCTACATGAAGTCCCCAAATTGTACTTTTTAGGGCATTGTATATACCCCTCAGGAGATAATTCCAAATTTTTGCTCACTGAAGTTACTTGAATAGTTGTCTTATCACCACCATTTTGGATTGTAAATTCCCTTAATGGAAAGACTTGGCCTCGCATCCTACATGCTTTGCAGTACCTGAGAGAACTTTCCATGTTCTGAAGAGGCACTTAATAACCATTTGTTGAATTAAAATAACTTTAATTTTTGCTACTTTATTAACAGATCATATTTATGATCAACTATTCTACATTCCATTTCTGCTTGTGGGTCTCCATATTCTCCCTCGAAACAAGGGCACTTTGAAGTCATTCTGAGCTTTTAATTTAATCTTCTTTTAATGGAGTTTGCTTCCCAGTTAGTTCAATATATTCTCTAGCAGTCTATTTCCTTATGGATTTATAGCCTTGAAAAACTTATTTTTCTACCTTAAAAATCTCCTGGATTATTTATTGGGGCTGATTCATATCAAGTGCATTTATATTGTTTTCTTATCAAAAGAGAATANTCACTGTGAAAAATCTGTCTCTTATACACATCTTAATAATAATGAAATGGGACATGATGATGAAAACTCTTTCATTTAGCAAGATTCATTTTTTAAAATCATCCCAGAGCATCTGAATCACTGCCTAGCAGAGGAGAACAACAGCTGGCAAACAAGTGGTGATGTATTACAATGTTTTTAGCACCATATGGCAATATGTCTTCAAAGTCACCTGCTGGTTGGAAGGAAAACCCTTTTTACAACTATCCCAAGAGATTAGGGGGTCAAGGAATCAAGAGGTGCATTGGAGTAATACTGTATGCTCACCAAAAGCATGTGTTGCTAAATATTAAAAAAAAATACTGAAGCAGCAACATGCTATTAAGAAGCTAAAATGACAAGTTGTCTAAAGCCTTTAATTGCCATAAAGTGTAACAAAACAAAGCCTCATCTATTGAAGCACAAGATGGTTTAATCTAAGCTCAATTAAAAGTGATTAATAGTTATTGCGGTAGACCTTAATTAGGATTCTCTCCCTTTAATATGAGAAATGAAATCAAGAAGTTGGTGTCAAATAGGATCTAAGTGTTAGTTGAAGGTTTTCTTTTCTGTCATTTTTGTTAAAGAAACAGACCTAACGGATCTAACATTTTCTTTCCTCTGACAATGAATTGTCTTGCCCACATTCTTGGGAGGAGAATCCAGCTTGAAGAATCCGAGGAAACTGCTCCAGTCTCTCCCGCAGCCTCTCCACCTGCACCCTGCTATCCTCCCAAACCTGGTCGTGTTTCTCCCACCCCAGTGTAACCAGTGTTACCCTACATCGCATCAGCCTGGGGCAATAGCCGATTTGGGGGTCAGGGTGGGAGGTACAGAGGCGAAAGAGGCCCGGAGTAGTCACTAAATAGTAGCTGACTGCCTCCTAGCCTAGCTTCCTCAAATTTCTCCCTGAAGGTCCCTAAGTCCTCAGAGACATGATGGTCATGCCACCTCTCAAATTCCCCCCTAAGCAATGGCTCCCTTCCACCCTTTTTCCCTCCTCTTCTCGATCTCTGAAACGCTGCTGCTGCAGGCGCCATCTAGGCCTGCACAGAGGGCCACCGCGCTGTATCAGGTGCTTCGTTCTAAACTTAGTGTGCGCGCTCGGCGGCTGAGACTGCTGGCTGCTGGGTGGAGTGGGCTCCAACAGCCTTCACCCACTAGCGCCCCATCAGTCTGCCCCGTGGGCTGAAGTGCCATGCTACCTCGTGCGCCTTGCAGACTCACTCTGCTCATTTTCACCCGCTCTCCTATTGCCACCTCTCTCCCTGGATCTCAGGCGTGACTCCACAGCACTGCATTACCAGAAAATACAGCTGACCACACCTCTGCACCCCGACCCTGCCACTGTCCTGAAACCAAGCATAAAAATATTGGTAACACTAAAAGCATTAATGATAGTCATAATTTATTGAAGTTGTGATAGCTGCCAGGCATTCTATTAAGCATTTGAAGTACATTAATCATTACGTCATTTACACCAATCATTATCTCCATCACTGAGAGAAACTGCATAGCTTATCAGCACTAAGGAGTCAAGATTCAAGCCCAGGTTTGACTTCAGAGTATGAACTCTTATCCACAGTATATACTGCCTTTCATTCCTCAACCCTTTCTTCCTTTAGAATATGTTGTTTTCCTGATAACTCTTTGGGGCACTCAGAAATACCTTTCAGGAACCAAAGCATGGCAAGAAACACATGACTGAATTCTGGTTGAAAAACACAGCTTAGTTTCTCCAGCTGAGACCCTCCCAACAATACAAATAATCATTTTTATGTGTGTGTTTCTTTAACTTTTACATTTGCTCCTAACACCAACTCTCTGCTCCACTTATTCCTTCTTTCTAGAATGCTTCCTGCTTCACTGCAGACCCCAAACCCCAGTGGCCATGAAGGAAGTCTTGACTTGACCCTACATGAAGTCCCCAAATTGTACTTTTTAGGGCATTGTATATACCCCTCAGGAGATAATTCCAAATTTTTGCTCACTGAAGTTACTTGAATAGTTGTCTTATCACCACCATTTTGGATTGTAAATTCCCTTAATGGAAAGACTTGGCCTCGCATCCTACATGCTTTGCAGTACCTGAGAGAACTTTCCATGTTCTGAAGAGGCACTTAATAACCATTTGTTGAATTAAAATAACTTTAATTTTTGCTACTTTATTAACAGATCATATTTATGATCAACTATTCTACATTCCATTTCTGCTTGTGGGTCTCCATATTCTCCCTCGAAACAAGGGCACTTTGAAGTCATTCTGAGCTTTTAATTTAATCTTCTTTTAATGGAGTTTGCTTCCCAGTTAGTTCAATATATTCTCTAGCAGTCTATTTCCTTATGGATTTATAGCCTTGAAAAACTTATTTTTCTACCTTAAAAATCTCCTGGATTATTTATTGGGGCTGATTCATATCAAGTGCATTTATATTGTTTTCTTATCAAAAGAGAATATCCTATTACATTTCAGCCAAACTATCTCAGTTTTTCTCAAGCCTCAAGTGATTTATGGTATATAATATACATTGGGGGAAATTAAAATTTTTTATAGATCAAACAAATATATTGGGCATGGCTCTTTTGTAAGCCTTGAATGTGAGAAAATTTTTCCGGTCAAGGTTCGATTCTCTATGCTGCATCCAGTAGCAGCAGATTGTGGTTCACAACCAGTGCTACTGAATGAGCTAAATAGGAGATTCCTGTTCCTGCACCAGCGTTTCACCAATGGATCCATCAGTGCTTCTGTTGAGAGCACTTGGTTTGCCAACACATAGGAAGAGTTTAGATAAGGACAACATGTGGGAACGTGCAGCCTTTTCAAATCACCTTGCCAGAGGGTTTATTTTTTTTTAATAGTTTTTGTCTTTATTTACAATTTTATTTCTGTACATAGTAAATTATTTACACCAGAGTTATACAACCCACTCCAGTGTTCTTGCCTAGAGAATCCCAGGGATGGGGGAGCCTGGTAGGCTGCCGTCTATGAGGTCGCACAGAGTCGGACACGACTGAAGCAACTTAGCAGCAGCAGTAGCAGTAGCAGCAGCAAAGATATACAAAGGAAAACATATTCCCCTCCCACCTGGTTTCCATTCCCCGACTCCAGAGATCACCACTGTTAGTGTTCTTTGCACATTCTAAACTGGAGGTTTAAAGAGAGAGCAGAGAGATTACAATCAGACTCAACCACAGTTGGGCTCCCCTGGTGGCTCATTGGTAAAGAATCCAACTGCCTGTGCAGGAGAGGCAGGTTTGATCTCTGGGTTGAGAAGATCCCTTGGAGAAGGAAATGGCAACTCACCCCAGTATTCTTGCCTGAGAACTGTCATAGACAGTGGAGCCTGGTGGGCTACAGTGCATGGGGTCACAAAGAGTTGGACGGGACTTAGCTACTGAGCACACATTCACGAATGCAACCACAGCCAATCAATGGTCTGCTCTGAGCACTTATTAGGCTCCAGGCGCTAAGTTGGGTGCTTCCCTGGTGGCTCAGATGGTAAAGCGTCTGTCTACAATGCGGAGACCTGGGTTCAATCCCTGGGTCAGGAAGATCCCCTGAAGAAGGAAATGGCAATCCATTCCAATACTATTGCCTGGAAAATCCCATGGAGAGAGAAGCCTGGTAGGCTACAGTCCATGGGGTCGCAAAGAGTCGGACACGACTGAGCAACTTCACTCACTCACAGGTAACTCCTCCCTCCTTCACAAGGTTTACAGCTATGGATAGTACAGTAAGCAAGGCTTTAGGGTTCATGTAATTAGCACTATAACGGTAGAAGTGCCAGGTGCTAAGGGAAATCACAGAGGTGATTAAAATTTTTTCTGATGGCTCCAGTAGGGAGAACTTTATCAGGCACTGACAAAGGAAATAGTGATCTCTGATAACCTGTGCAAAGCCAGGAGGTGTGAGAGAAGGCATGATAAAGTTAACAAACTAGAAAATGGCCAATGCAGTTAAAACGCATGTTTGAAGGAAAACAGGCAAACCAAAAGCCATAGAAAGGGAAAAGTCACTCAGAGGCCACTGACCACTTTTCCCAGGTCTTTCCTGTCATTTTATAAAAAAAGAATATTGCACATGAACTAACAAGAAAATCTGGTTTCAGATCCTGGCTAATTACCTGAACATCTCAGCTGCCTCATGTGTAAAAGAAGAGAAACCAAAGCTACTTCACTACTTCACAGGGTAACAGAGAATTAAAGTCAATTATCTCATTCATGCAAAGCTGTCTTAGCAGAGTGCCAAGCAGATACAAATAACAGAACCCCCCAAAATGTCAAAAGCCAAAAAAAGGGGGGGGATTATTCTAGGCCATTGGAATTTCTTCTGTGCATTATCATTATCATCTGGGCAAGATTCTGAATTGCCAGGGCATGAATCAAGATGGATATTTATTTTTTTAACTATTTTATGCAATTGGAGGATAATAACACCCCCTCCCATCTCAGATCATGGGAGATCCTAGAGCTCACACTCTCCTCCACCACCCTGTTCCATTTTGAAGACTGGAACACTCTGAAGAATTTCCAAAGCATATTGTAAGATACATATTGCTTGCCTCCTAAGACCTGATATTCCTTAAGATGTTATTAATATTAATTGCATCCTGCCTCCTGAGAAATCTGTATGCAGGTCAAGAAGCAACGGTCAGAACCGGACATGGAACAATGGTCTGGTTCCAAATTGGGAAAGGAGTACGTCAAGACTGAATATTGTCACCCTGCTTATTTAACTTATGTGCAGAGTACACCATGTGAAATTCTGGGCTGGAGGAAGCACAAGCTGGAATCAAGATTGCCGGGAGAAATATCAACAACCTCAGATATGCAGATGATACCATCCTTATGGCAGAAAGCGAAGAACTAAAGAGCCTCTTGATGAAAGTGACAGAGGAGACAGAAAAAGCTGACTTAAAACTAACATCATATAAGAAACGAATTGCCAGTCTAAGTTCGATGCAGGATACAGGATGCTTGGGGCTGGTGCACTGGAATGACCCAGAGGGATGGTATGGGGAGGGAGGTGGGAAGGGGGTTCAGGATTGGGAGCACATGTACACCCGTGGTGCATTCATATTGATGTATGGCAAAACCAATACAATATTGTAAAGTAAAAAATATATATAACAGAGATGGTGTGGAGTGGAAGGTGGGAGGGAGTTTCAGGATTGGGAGCTTGTGTACACCCATGGCTGATTCATGTCAATGTATGGCAAAACTAACACAGTATTGTAAAGTAGAATAAAGTAAAAATAAAATTTTAAAAAAATCACATCCATTTAAGACTTTTCATATACCACCCAATAAAAGTGAATTCAATAAAGGTGAAAAAAAAATAATAAAACTCAATGTTCAGAAAGCTAAAATCATGGCATTCCGTCCCATCACTTCATGGCAAATAGATGGAAAAACAATGGAAATAGTGACAAACTTTATTTTTCTGGGCTCCAAAATCACTGCAGATTGTGACTGCAGGCATGAAATTAAAAGACACTTGCTCCTTGGGAGAAAAGCTATGACCAACCTAGATAGCATATTAAAAAGCAGAGACATTGCTTTGCTGACAAAAGTGCATCTAGTCAAAGCTATGATATTTCCAGTAGTCATGTATGGATGTGAGAGTTGAGCCATAAATAAGGCTGAGCACTGAAGAACTGATGCTTTTGAACTGTGGTGTTGGAGAAGACTCTTGAGAGTCCCTTGGACTGCAAGGAGATCCAACCAGTCCATCCTAAAGGAAATCAGTCTTGAGTATTCTTTGGAAGGAATGGCAGTGAAGCTGAAACTCCAATACTTTAGCCACCTGAAGTGAAGAACTGACTCACTGGAAAAGGCCCTGATGCTGGGAAGATTGAGGTCAGGGGGAGAATGAGGTCAGAGGATGAGATGGTTGGATGGCATCACCGACACTATGGACACGAGTTTGAGCAAACTCTGGAAGTTGGTGATGGACAGGGAAGCTGGGCATGCTTGGTGTCACAAAGATTGAGTCACTGAACTGAACTGAATATTAATTGGATAAATGAATCTACTCTTACATTTGTGGGGTGGAAAACTATCTCGATCACTTGAGAAGCAAATTCAGATCTTAGTCACTGACATAACTTTCCTGTTTTTCAGGGTTAAGTTGTGAAATTGGCAAAGGAGTTACTTGTTAAAGATTACTGGTATTCTTGCTTGCTTACTTGCTTTTGTAGCCATGGATAAACAGAAATTCGAGCAGAAAGGTTATTTTTAAATGGATCACCTTGAGAGTGACAGAGAAATCAAATTCTTTGAATGGTGGTTCTTGCTTTAGCATCTTTACTGAGAATTTCAGTGGAGCAACTGGTACTATACAAAAGAATGAAGAATTGTGCGGTTGTATATTATTACCCCCTAATTACTATTTAATTTGCACTTCAGTGCTTGCAAAATGAGTGTGAAAAATGAAAATTGAGTAACAATTAGAGGGTAAGAGACATAACTGTGTGATTTTTGACATCCAGCACAGACTTTCAATAGTAAGAGCAAATTAACTATGACAGTTCAAGCATCTGACCCACTTTGGGCCTATAGCTCAAGAACCTGAAATGCCAGGAGCTATGGCTTTGAAAGAGTTGAAGAGATCATACTTGACATGGAAATATATGAACCTATTGTCAAGTCCATATGCTTTCTCTGGTAGAACTATATAACTCTTTAAAGAATTCTCTAGGTATTGCCTAGGCATACCAAGGAAAATGCAGACCTCTGTCTAATGCATTGTATCATTTCTAGCATGCTAAAAGTCACTTAGTATTCAATCCTGGCTATGCTACAGAGAATTATCCATTTATCCACTCAATTCACAAGCAATTCTAGAGCACCTACTAAAAAGTCAGGAAGAATAAAACACCAATACAATATACTAAGGCATATATTATGGAATTTAGAAAGATGGTAATGATAACCCTGTATGCGAGACAGCAAAAGAGACACAGGTGTATAGAACAGTCTTTTGGACTCTATGGGAGAGGGAGAGGGTGGGATGATTTGGGAGAATGGCATTGAAACATGTATAATATCATATATGAAATGAATCTCCAGCCCAGGTTCAATACATGATGCTGGATGCCTGGGGCTGATGCACTGGGATGACCCAGAGGGATGGTATGGGGAGGGAGGAGGCGGGGAGGTTCAGGATGGGGAACATGGGTATACCTGTGGTGGATACATGTTGATGTATGGCAAAACCAATACAATATTGTAAAGTAAAAAAAAAAAAAAAAAAATCCCACATGCCATGCAACAAAAAAAATCAATAAAGCCATAAGAGCAAAAAAAAAAAAAA
>SJYW01002001.1:1437210-1454041 GCA_006410735.1 Raphicerus campestris | reverse complement strand
CTGTATGTGAGACAGCAAAAGAGACACAGGTGTATAGAACAGTCTTTTGGACTCTATGGGAGAGGGAGAGGGTGGGATGATTTGGGAGAATGGCATTGAAACATGTATAATATCATATATGAAATGAATCTCCAGCCCAGGTTCAATACATGATGCTGGATGCCAGATGTGTATAAGAGACAGAACCAATACAATATTGTAAAGTAAAAAATATATATAACAGAGATGGTGTGGAGTGGAAGGTGGGAGGGAGTTTCAGGATTGGGAGCTTGTGTACACCCATGGCTGATTCATGTCAATGTATGGCAAAACTAACACAGTATTGTAAAGTAGAATAAAGTAAAAATAAAATTTTAAAAAAATCACATCCATTTAAGACTTTTCATATACCACCCAATAAAAGTGAATTCAATAAAGGTGAAAAAAAAATAATAAAACTCAATGTTCAGAAAGCTAAAATCATGGCATTCCGTCCCATCACTTCATGGCAAATAGATGGAAAAACAATGGAAATAGTGACAAACTTTATTTTTCTGGGCTCCAAAATCACTGCAGATTGTGACTGCAGGCATGAAATTAAAAGACACTTGCTCCTTGGGAGAAAAGCTATGACCAACCTAGATAGCATATTAAAAAGCAGAGACATTGCTTTGCTGACAAAAGTGCATCTAGTCAAAGCTATGATATTTCCAGTAGTCATGTATGGATGTGAGAGTTGAGCCATAAATAAGGCTGAGCACTGAAGAACTGATGCTTTTGAACTGTGGTGTTGGAGAAGACTCTTGAGAGTCCCTTGGACTGCAAGGAGATCCAACCAGTCCATCCTAAAGGAAATCAGTCTTGAGTATTCTTTGGAAGGAATGGCAGTGAAGCTGAAACTCCAATACTTTAGCCACCTGAAGTGAAGAACTGACTCACTGGAAAAGGCCCTGATGCTGGGAAGATTGAGGTCAGGGGGAGAATGAGGTCAGAGGATGAGATGGTTGGATGGCATCACCGACACTATGGACACGAGTTTGAGCAAACTCTGGAAGTTGGTGATGGACAGGGAAGCTGGGCATGCTTGGTGTCACAAAGATTGAGTCACTGAACTGAACTGAATATTAATTGGATAAATGAATCTACTCTTACATTTGTGGGGTGGAAAACTATCTCGATCACTTGAGAAGCAAATTCAGATCTTAGTCACTGACATAACTTTCCTGTTTTTCAGGGTTAAGTTGTGAAATTGGCAAAGGAGTTACTTGTTAAAGATTACTGGTATTCTTGCTTGCTTACTTGCTTTTGTAGCCATGGATAAACAGAAATTCGAGCAGAAAGGTTATTTTTAAATGGATCACCTTGAGAGTGACAGAGAAATCAAATTCTTTGAATGGTGGTTCTTGCTTTAGCATCTTTACTGAGAATTTCAGTGGAGCAACTGGTACTATACAAAAGAATGAAGAATTGTGCGGTTGTATATTATTACCCCCTAATTACTATTTAATTTGCACTTCAGTGCTTGCAAAATGAGTGTGAAAAATGAAAATTGAGTAACAATTAGAGGGTAAGAGACATAACTGTGTGATTTTTGACATCCAGCACAGACTTTCAATAGTAAGAGCAAATTAACTATGACAGTTCAAGCATCTGACCCACTTTGGGCCTATAGCTCAAGAACCTGAAATGCCAGGAGCTATGGCTTTGAAAGAGTTGAAGAGATCATACTTGACATGGAAATATATGAACCTATTGTCAAGTCCATATGCTTTCTCTGGTAGAACTATATAACTCTTTAAAGAATTCTCTAGGTATTGCCTAGGCATACCAAGGAAAATGCAGACCTCTGTCTAATGCATTGTATCATTTCTAGCATGCTAAAAGTCACTTAGTATTCAATCCTGGCTATGCTACAGAGAATTATCCATTTATCCACTCAATTCACAAGCAATTCTAGAGCACCTACTAAAAAGTCAGGAAGAATAAAACACCAATACAATATACTAAGGCATATATTATGGAATTTAGAAAGATGGTAATGATAACCCTGTATGTGAGACAGCAAAAGAGACACAGGTGTATAGAACAGTCTTTTGGACTCTATGGGAGAGGGAGAGGGTGGGATGATTTGGGAGAATGGCATTGAAACATGTATAATATCATATATGAAATGAATCTCCAGCCCAGGTTCAATACATGATGCTGGATGCCTGGGGCTGGTGCACTGGGATGACCCAGAGGGATGGTATGGGGAGGGAGGAGGCGGGGAGGTTCAGGATGGGGAACATGGGTATACCTGTGGTGGATACATGTTGATGTATGGCAAAACCAATACAATATTGTAAAGTTAAAAAAAAAATCCCACATGCCATGCAACAATAAAAATCAATAAAGCCATAAGAGCAAAAAAAAAAAAAAGAATAGTAGACCTTGAAGATTTAAAGGGGCTTCCCAAGTGGCTCAGTGGTAAAGAATCCACATGCCAATGCAGGAGCCACAGGAGATGCAAGTTCGATGCTGGGGTCATGAAGATCCTTTGAAGGAGGAAATGGCAACTCACTCCAGTATTCAAAGATAAATAAGTCATAATATCTGACTTCAAGGTATTCATAATGTAGTGTATTGAGTACCACAGAGAATAATAATCATTACAGAAAATAATTTTGTGTATAGAGGTGGGGAGGGTTAAGATTGATCGGCTTTGGGTGTCAAATACTCTAATATGCTCTTGGTAGAGCATTGGAAGATCGTGTACACCTGTGGCTGATTCATGTCAATGTATGGCAAAACCAATACAGTATTGTAAAATAGAATAAAGTATTAAATTAAAAAAAAAACAACTAAACAAATAATGATACGTGCAAAGTGAAAGTGTTAGTCACTCAGTCATGTCCAACTCTTTGCCACCCCATGGATTACAGCCTGTCAGGCACCTCTGTACATGGAATTCTCCAGGCAAGAATTACTAGAGTGGGTTACTATTTCCTCCTCCAGGGGATCGTCCATACCCCGGGATTGAAGCCAGGTCTCCTGCATTGCAGGCAGATTCTTTACCACCTGAGCCACCAGGGAAGCCCAATAAACATGTAGTTACTGTCATTGTGATTCCTTTAATTAGAACATCAAGGCCATTTCCCACCTAGCCTGACCAACAGAAAAGAAACAGATGACTGAGGTGGATTAAATGCCTAGTGATTGTTGCAATTTCAACAACAGAGTTGATCTGAATTAGTCAAGGAAAAACTGTATTTACTCTTTAAAAGAGAGTGTTTGGTGCTTAGGATCCAATATTCATTTCGGCAGCATTGCTCCCACTGCAGTCCTTTGATCTCTGTAGCCCAAGCTTGAGACCTGTATATACACAGCCAGTGCTGGGGAAGAAGGCTCCTGATTTTCAGGAGCTAAGATGAAAGACAATGAAGGGCCCCTGAGCTAAATAAACAGGGAGTTTTCTTTTTTAAAGCCAGTATAACTGCAATAAATACCATCACTTATGACTGCGGCCACTCACCTTTGGTCTTTCCCAAAAAGCCCAGAAAAAATGTCTCTGACCACCAGTCAGAAAGTCGTAGTCTGGAAAAACCCTAAGTTAGACTCTGTATCACAGCACATCTTCCCTTAGATTAAGAAGAAAAAAATCAATTGCGCTTTTCTTTTTTTTTTAGTTTTTCTTAATTTTCTTGCCATAGTTTGGATTCCAAAAATTCCTTTGAAGCTCTTTCAGGGTCTCTAAGAGCTCTTTTTCCCACTTTGAATCAGAATATATCTTTTCCCAAGATGGAAGGAAATTCCTACTTCAAAAAGAAGGTTTGAAGATTCAATCTGGCCTTCTTTCTAAAGGATAGACTGGTTATAGGGATGAATCCATGAGATTCATTAACTACACATAACTCATGGTGTAATCTAGAGATTTGAAGTTGTTAAAAAAAAATGATTATGTTAACCCTTTGTTACATCATTCTTTCACACAATCTCTGGAGGTGATGCTTAGAGTTTACTAAGTTTACTAAGCACTTCTTTTACGTAGATATTAAGATATGTAGTCAGTGACCCACAGTCAAAAGGGATTACAGCGCAAAATATCCCCTGCATGCAAAATATTCAGTGTGATTTTAAAAGTGAAATATATGAGATGTAATATAGAAAAGAATTAAAGACATCAATGGCATGTATTCTCTTAACAGGAAGATTCCTTAAAGATTACATAGATCCCTCATTTTCAAAATAAGAAAATTTAAACCAAGAGGGAAAAAGAAATCAATATTTTTCCCAGGGCCACACATTTAGTTCATAGCAGAGTGAAACTAAAAGAAGCTCTTCTGACTCTTTTCCCAGCATACTGTACCCTGCATTGCATTTTATATTTAAAGCATAACAATGATTGAGGCATGATATATTTCAAAGCCACCTCTAAATTAACATGCAATGCTAAAAACACACACTAGCAATAAAGAAAATCAAGCAGAAGACCATTCACGATGATGGAGATAATAAAGCAAGATTATATAAAGAGATTGTCTTTNCCTTTTGCCGACTACAAACTGAAATGACTACACTGTGTTTGGCATTATTCAAAAACAAAGGAAGGTATAAATACATCACCTGCTCTCAAAGGAAATGATAATAGCAGCACACAATGACACAACCAGGATATACATCTCACTATTACCTCCCGGGATGGTGCCCACTGTGGATCCCAGCCTCTGCATCAAACTAAACTTCAGGTCACATATGACAATCTTACATCATAAGAGTCTGCCGAGGCCCCCTCAAAATACATGAATGCTATGGAAAGAGATATTCTAGAGAAAAAGAAAAAAATTAGGACAGATTTTTGGGTCAGGTGACAATAAAAAGCCAAATTAGTGAAAGTTCTGTGATGCCTCCCTTTTCTCTCAATTTCTCAGCAGGATTATCACCTATCATGTGATATTGCCTCTTGGGGGTCTCAAACATATTTCAGACCTATGTGTCCAAAGTCCTATCATTAACAGATAGACTCCTGGCCCCAGCCTTGGGTGCTGACCAATGTTCCTTACCTCGAGGGTTGGTACCAACATCATCAGTACTGATGCAGGCAAAACTGGAGTCATCTTCAGTGAGCCTCCTCTCCATCAGCCCCACATCCATTTCATCACCACATTCGTTGCTCTTTATTGAAGTATATTCAAGTTACAATGTTGTGTTACTTTCACACATATGGAAAAGCAATTCAAATATATTCTTTTTCAGATGTCTTTCCATTATAGATTATTACAAGCTATTAAATATGGTTTCCTATGTGGTATGGTATATCTTTACTGTTTATCTATTTTATCCATAACAATGTGTATATTTTAATACCAAAGTCTTCACTTACCCCTCCCTCCCACTTTTCCCTTTGGTAACCAAAGTTTGTTTTCTAAACCTATGCAACTATTCCTGCTTTGTAAATAAGTTCATTTATATCACATTTTAGATTCCACATACAAATAGCATCTTACATTTGTCTCTGTCTGACTTACTTCATTTAGTATGATAATCTGGAGGTCCATCCATGTTGCTGCAAATGGCAATATTTCATTCTTTTTATGGCTGAATAATATTCCTTTTGTATATGTACCACATCTTCTTTATCCACTCCTCTGTCGATGAACATTTTTGTTGCTTCCATATTCTATTATAAAAAGTGCTGCTATGAACATTGAGGGGCATGCATTTTTTTCAAATTAGAGTTTTTATTATTTCTGGATACATGCCCAGGAGTAGTGTTGTTGGATCATGTGGTAGCTCTGTTTTTAGTTTTTCAATGAACCTCCATACTAAATTAACTTCTCAAATAACATTCAAGTGGAATTCCCTTTCTCCATCTCCACTGCCATCACCATATGGTTCAAGGCAAGCTCCTCTCCTACCTCTCTACTTTCTCTTATTTTTATAAGATTATAATTTTTATATCTGTATCCATTCAGGCCTTTCTCTGCTGTGTCTTCTGCAAGAGTCAGAATTACCTTTTCAAAAGGCAATTATTCACATCTGTGCCTGAAAGCACTGAAAGATTCCCATTGTTCTTAGGAAGGGGCTGGGAGGGAAGAAAATTTCCCGTATCCTTCTAGGTTACTCTAGTTGGTGTAGAATTAATTTGACATGAGATAGATAAAAGAAGAAAATCAAGCAAAAGTGTAATAACATCTGTACATAAGAGAGATCCAGTAGACCTAAGTAACTTGTTGAATGGCAGAAAACCTCACCCTAATACCATCTTCAGCTAAATATTTCTACGGGGAGGAAGGTAATGCACAGGGAGGTAGAGAAGCAAATTTTTGGTAAATGAGTGTTTGCTGGGCCAGGCAGCGACAGGCACAGAGCTGAAACTCTGATCCTAAGCCCTGCCTAGAATCTCCCCACCACACAAGGCCAGTGTTCCTCACAGATATGCTTGGTTACAGCTCTATTAGTGAAGAGGCCCTCTGTTTAAATTCTTTTAGGCAGTTAGGGCAGTGTCAGAGTTTCTTCCTGAGTCTTTTGGACTCTTGTTGTTTTCAGTCTGAAATAATCCACATGCCAAAGATATGGTATGAAGGGGCAAATTTTGCTCCCCTACAAGGGATTGAGGCAAAAGTTAAAACGGACCTCAAGGACCTATACTATCCATTTCTCTTACCTATCTGTGGACCTACACTTGGCATAACGGCCCCTCACTTGCTGCACTTTATCTACTCTCCCTTCCCTCAAATAGCCCTCTGCACCCATCCTAATTCTCTCTGACAGGCTCACTGTCTCTCTTATACACACTTGCCACGGTGGTAACTTTTTGTACGGGCAATTACAGGATTGTTCATGTTCCCCTGTCAACTAAGCCTCACTAAGGCAAGACCTATGTTTTTTCCCAGCTTTACTGAGACATACTTGATGTATAATATTATGTAAGCTTAAGGCCTAAAACATGCTAATTTGATACACTTATACTTTGCAAAATGATTAGTTTCTAATGTTAGCTAACATTTGCATCATATCACATAATTATTATTTTTTGTGGTNTTTCCCAGCTTTACTGAGACATACTTGACGTATAATATTATGTAAGCTTAAGGCCTAAAACATGCTAATTTGATACACTTATACTTTGCAAAATGATTAGTTTCTAATGTTAGCTAACATTTGCATCATATCACGTAATTATTATTTTTTGTGGTGAGAACACTTAAAATTAACTCTCTTAGCAACTTTCAAGTATACAATACAGTATTAATAACTGTAATCACTATGCTGTGCATCAAGTTCCTAGAAGGGAACATATTCCTTTTCACTGTTGTATATTGGGGCCTACCCCATAGTAGGTGCTCAGAATATATATTGCTAGAAAACAGATAAGTGAATAAATCATTACAAGAGATTGTTCTAAAATATGTTGCACCATTTCTTATTATTTTTTAAACTAGAATATGCTCATGTAGGAGTTCCATGATGGCTCAAGATGGTACAAGATGGTAAAAGAATCCACCTGCAATGCAGAAAGCACTGAAGACTTGCGTTCGATCCCTGGGTTGGGAAGATCACTGGAGAAGGAGATGGCAACCCACTCTAGTATTCCTGCCTTGGAAACCCCACGGACAGGGGAGCCTGGTGGCTACAGTCTATGGGGTCACAGAGTCAGGCATGAGTGAGCAACTGAGCACATATGCTCATACAACTGGTCTGTCTTTCTTTTTAATGCTTTCCTTATAAAATACATAGAATTCACTGACAAATGTTTCCCATTATTTGAACCTCTATTCCATGTTAACACATAAGTATTGTCTGTTCTGTCAAAAAGGAAAATAATTTTTTAAAAAGTGTTGAAAATATAAAAGCCAGTCAAACCCAGTACTCAAAGATTATTAGTAGTATTTTGATATATATTTTTCTATTTTCTATGTGTATTTTTGAAGGCCAAAGAAGAGGGTGAAAAAGCTTGAAACTCAACATTCAAAAAACGAAGATCATGGCATCCTGTTTGACCACTTCATGGCAAATAGATGGGGGAAAAATGAAAACCATGACAGACTTTATTTTGGGGGGCTCCAAAATCACTGTGGATGGTGACTGCAACCATGAAATTAAAAGGCACTTGCTCCTTGGAAAAAAAGCTGTAACAAACCTGGACAGCATATTGAAAAGCAGAGATCACGGCTGACAAAGGTCCATCTAGTCAAAGCTATGGTTCTTCCAGTAGTCCTGTATGGATATGAGAGGCTAAGCACTGAAGAACTGATGCTTTCGTACTGTGATGCTGGAGAAGACTTCTGAGATTCCCTTGGACAGCAATAAGAGCAAACCAGTCCATCCTAAAGGAAATCAATCCTGAATATTCATTGGAAGGACTGATGCTGAAACTGAAGCTCCCATACTTTGGCCACCTGATGCGAAGAGCTGACTCATTGGAATAGACCCTGATGCTGAGAAAGACTGAAGACAGGAGGAGAAGGGGATGACAGAGTATGAAATGCTTGGATGGCATCACCAACTCAATGGACATTAGTTTGAGCACACTCCGGGAGATTGTGAAGGACAGGGAAGCCTGTTATGTTGCAGTTTGGGGTCGCAAAGAGTCAGACATGATTGAGCAACTGAACAATAACAAAGCAGAACTTGAGCTACACTAGTAAATTTCTTGTGATTTGTTTGTTTTTTCCACTTAATTATCAGGAAAATCTTTCCATATCAATAAATAATTTCTCTTTCATATTTAGTAGTGACTTTGCATTATTTTACTTGGCTAGATTTAGAATTTAGAATATTTTTCTTTTGCAACAAGAAATTCTCTGCTAACAATCTTTGAAGTCAAATTTTCATGTTTTAATTTTGCTAAATCAACATTTGTTAAGAGGAGAATAGGCTCTGAATGATGAGCTGGGGTTCCACAAAAGATCACAAGAAAAATTGAGACTAAGATTATTACTCACTGACCCTGGCGGAAGTTCAGGGACAGGAAAACAAAGGCAGAGTGTACACAGAGGGAGGGGCAGGACTGGGCACCTGCTTTTCCTGGGGTCCACAGATGAAGTACCTCAGCATTCTCAAAATAAGGCAGTGCTCACCAATCTAAAAAGAAGGGGATTTTGGTAAGCTCCATGGGAGGTCTTACCTAGGGGGTGCACCCAGCCTTGGGAGGTGGGTAAACAAGGGCTATTGGGAAGCCAGATCAGGAACTTAGGGCTCGTGGCTCTGTGGACTGTGTGATCTAGGGTACCAGCTTGCCCAGGGGGGCTAGAGTCATGTGCAGGCCCCCAGGGGTCACTTGGCCAACTAAATGGATACCGAGGCAGCAATACCGTGCTGTAGCTCAGCTGAATTCCTGACACATATGAACATACTTAATGTTTGGGTGAATGAAGTCTTATATTTACTGGGTCAAAGGATTACACATTTTAGAGGTTTTTCCGTCCGCTGCCAAAGTGCCCACTAGGAAGCTTGTACCAATTCACTCTGTGCCCAAGACAGCTGAGAACGCCTTTCTTTGCCCCTTGGGCAGCCTTGGCTATCATCTGTTTTTTAGAGTTTTGTCCATTTGACAGATAAATAAATAAATACATTTTTCAGAGTTAATTTGTATTTCTTTGGTTACCTGTGGCAAATCAAAGGTAATTGGCCTTTGGTCTTTGCCATTTGGAGATTCTTCTTTTGTGAACTAAATTGATACTGTCCTTGATGATACAAGGCTATGGTTCAGAATGTGCTGCTTAGGTCTCTGAGGCGGAGGGCGGGTTTCTGTCTCCATGTTCTCACTGGTTGAGCAACGGCTCTCAGACCTGCTGCTGTGTCTGCTTATTCTCATCTCCCTTAACTTGGCGTCAGGGAGCCCTTCTGATCCCTATCTTTACACATCTCTAGCAGTTGCACTGTACTCGTCATCTTCACATTGTCTAATCTTCCCTGCGCTCAAATGAGTGAGTAAATAAACAGCTTGGGGAAAAAATAGAAAAATAGACCAGTCAGAACTTTGCCAAATGAATGCAAAATTAGCTTGGAAATTTGCTCCAGGGAGATCATTTAGCTCCTCAGAGAACTCTGTGTTCCGCTTCCGGGTGCTGACTGCTGCAGAGAATGGACTCTTGTTGTTTAGTCACTAAAATCGTAAGACTCTTTTGTGACCCCATGGACTGTAGTCCACCAGCTCCCCCGTCCATGGAATTCTCCAGGCAAGAATACTAGCGTGAGTTGCCATCTCCTTCTCCAGGGGATCTTCCTGACCCAGAGATGGAATGCACACCTTCTGCTTTGACTGGTGGGTATTTTACCAACTGAGTCACCAGGGAAGTCCACAGAGAATGGATATTTCCAAGTAAATTCATCTGAATGACTAAGAATCCACTGCACTGACATTTTATTTATTTTTATCTTTTCAATGGGAACTATCTGAGCTCTTGAGCACTATGAGACTCTGGGAAGTTTTAAGTCAATAATTATTGGGGAAAAGGCTCAGTTAGAGCCAAGAAGTCCTGGGAATCCCCTGACAGCTTGTCCACAAGAGCCATCTGGCCAAAGCAGGGGAAATCAAAACAACTCCTCCCTTCCTTCATGAAGGCCCAGGTTAGCACTTTTTTTCTTCTAAAGAGGATTTACCACTAAATTTAGTCCCTGACTTCCAAATACCTTCAATGCATTAAGTAAGCTATGACAGATTGTTCTGAGAGCTTCCCAGAAAGAAAGTCAGATAAACTCTAACAAATTTGAAAAGAAGCCAAAATAATTAATAGAAACTGTTTTATTGCTGTCTTGTTTGTCTTCCTAATTAATATTTATGCACACACATTCCAGAGAAGTTGCTGTTTGCTTAAGAATACACTATAGCAATATTGTTGGCTACGGCTGTTTTTGCAATAGCAATTCACTGAACAGCCTGAAATTGACAGGCTAATACTCGGGCAATTAAATTTCCTAAAGAGGAGAAGCTATAGCTCTCTTTCTAGAAAATAAAGAAAATGATTATAGAAACAATGATAGGGGTAGAGAGCTACCACAGGTCCTAAAATGGCAAAAGGAGTTTTGGGAATCAAAAGTGTGTTGCTTTTTTCTCTTCAAAGAGCTGTCACAGGTAAAGAATGACCAGACTGTGAGCTCTTGTTCCTAGGGGAAAGGACAGATGTCTACGGAAAGCCGCAGCCTTTTGCAAAAGGAGGCAGGGCTTGAGTTAGTAGTAAATGCTAGCTGTCTTGATAGTGAGTTTATTATGACAGCTCTACGTGGATAAATCATAGCCAGTGCAGCCTCTCTAATGGGGAAGTTTCATTCATACCAATGAGACACATGAGCTTGTCTCAGGAGCAGGCCAGTTTGAATGCAGTGACAAAGAATCCAGGAGAGTAACAGTGCCCCCTGGAGTGCAATACCCCTAATGAACCCTCAGTCAATTTGACCCTGAACTCAACACCACCTTCAGCCACAAGCCTAAGGAAATCAGTTGTGATTTATACAGTGAGAGTCTCAGAGTCATACACACCCTTCCCAAAGCGAATAACCTTCCTAGCTTTCCCTGGCAGGCTAGATGTGGCTGCAGTCCTGAACCAAATTCCAGCATTTTTTTGTTATTTAGCATTTGTAGAAAACTTACTACCTTCCAAGGGCTTTGCAATCATTGATTAGTTATTAGCCAGCCCGTGATGAGTGAATGTGCAGTTCCTAAATTATACTCTGTACCAAATGCAGCATGTATCTTTAGCAGCATCTCCTTTCCCCCACCCTCCCCTCTCCATGTCTCTCTGTCTCTCTCCCCAGGGTGGGATTGATTAGGTCCACCCTAATCAGTCNTAACTTGGCGTCAGGGAGCCCTTCTGATCCCTATCTTTACACATCTCTAGCAGTTGCACTGTACTTGTCATCTTCACATTGTCTAATCTTCCCTGCGCTCAAATGAGTGAGTAAATAAACAGCTTGGGGAAAAAATAGAAAAATAGACCAGTCAGAACTTTGCCAAATGAATGCAAAATTAGCTTGGAAATTTGCTCCAGGGAGATCATTTAGCTCCTCAGAGAACTCTGTGTTCCGCTTCCGGGTGCTGACTGCTGCAGAGAATGGACTCTTGTTGTTTAGTCACTAAAATCGTAAGACTCTTTTGTGACCCCATGGACTGTAGTCCACCAGCTCCCCCGTCCATGGAATTCTCCAGGCAAGAATACTAGCGTGAGTTGCCATCTCCTTCTCCAGGGGATCTTCCTGACCCAGAGATGGAATGCACACCTTCTGCTTTGACTGGTGGGTATTTTACCAACTGAGTCACCAGGGAAGTCCACAGAGAATGGATATTTCCAAGTAAATTCATCTGAATGACTAAGAATCCACTGCACTGACATTTTATTTATTTTTATCTTTTCAATGGGAACTATCTGAGCTCTTGAGCACTATGAGACTCTGGGAAGTTTTAAGTCAATAATTATTGGGGAAAAGGCTCAGTTAGAGCCAAGAAGTCCTGGGAATCCCCTGACAGCTTGTCCACAAGAGCCATCTGGCCAAAGCAGGGGAAATCAAAACAACTCCTCCCTTCCTTCATGAAGGCCCAGGTTAGCACTTTTTTTCTTCTAAAGAGGATTTACCACTAAATTTAGTCCCTGACTTCCAAATACCTTCAATGCATTAAGTAAGCTATGACAGATTGTTCTGAGAGCTTCCCAGAAAGAAAGTCAGATAAACTCTAACAAATTTGAAAAGAAGCCAAAATAATTAATAGAAACTGTTTTATTGCTGTCTTGTTTGTCTTCCTAATTAATATTTATGCACACACATTCCAGAGAAGTTGCTGTTTGCTTAAGAATACACTATAGCAATATTGTTGGCTACGGCTGTTTTTGCAATAGCAATTCACTGAACAGCCTGAAATTGACAGGCTAATACTCGGGCAATTAAATTTCCTAAAGAGGAGAAGCTATAGCTCTCTTTCTAGAAAATAAAGAAAATGATTATAGAAACAATGATAGGGGTAGAGAGCTACCACAGGTCCTAAAATGGCAAAAGGAGTTTTGGGAATCAAAAGTGTGTTGCTTTTTTCTCTTCAAAGAGCTGTCACAGGTAAAGAATGACCAGACTGTGAGCTCTTGTTCCTAGGGGAAAGGACAGATGTCTACGGAAAGCCGCAGCCTTTTGCAAAAGGAGGCAGGGCTTGAGTTAGTAGTAAATGCTAGCTGTCTTGATAGTGAGTTTATTATGACAGCTCTACGTGGATAAATCATAGCCAGTGCAGCCTCTCTAATGGGGAAGTTTCATTCATACCAATGAGACACATGAGCTTGTCTCAGGAGCAGGCCAGTTTGAATGCAGTGACAAAGAATCCAGGAGAGTAACAGTGCCCCCTGGAGTGCAATACCCCTAATGAACCCTCAGTCAATTTGACCCTGAACTCAACACCACCTTCAGCCACAAGCCTAAGGAAATCAGTTGTGATTTATACAGTGAGAGTCTTAGAGTCATACACACCCTTCCCAAAGCGAATAACCTTCCTAGCTTTCCCTGGCAGGCTAGATGTGGCTGCAGTCCTGAACCAAATTCCAGCATTTTTTTGTTATTTAGCATTTGTAGAAAACTTACTACCTTCCAAGGGCTTTGCAATCATTGATTAGTTATTAGCCAGCCCGTGATGAGTGAATGTGCAGTTCCTAAATTATACTCTGTACCAAATGCAGCATGTATCTTTAGCAGCATCTCCTTTCCCCCACCCTCCCCTCTCCATGTCTCTCTGTCTCTCTCCCCAGGGTGGGATTGATTAGGTCCACCCTAATCAGTCCAGATCACACTCCCATGAGCAAGCTCTCCATTCCAGCAAAGCTAGGGCTCCCAGAGCTCTAACCACCTCCCTTCAGCTGCTCCTTGACGCTGCACAGTCACGCCCCTTTTCTTCTTCAGCCTGTCACTCATACGGCATCACTGAATCATTTCTCTCATTAGAGGTTTCAGCTGGCCTCTCCTGCCCTCCCAGACTCAGAGAGTTGGGGACAAACAGTGCTCTAACTGCCCGTTTATTAAGAAAACATTTGCCGCCACTAATGCGGGCAGTAAGTAATTTGAAGTGACATTGCTGTTACGTTCACAGTTATTTTCGGGGCCGCTGAGAAATGCGTGTATTTATCTCTGTTTGGGGAAGCCCACACTGACACCCTGGGTTTTTCGTTAAAGGCACACCGTCTCCCCTTTCTAGTCTGCATGCCTCACTCAGCTGCCTGTTCGGGTTGTGTGACATCTATAGGTACCTGTCGCTAGGGAGACCAGAGGCACGTCAAATAGGGACACTGGGCATTCTGGAAGCCTGCCACAGGCACCATGCCATCTTTCACAGGATGTTTAAACGGAATTCTTTAATCACATAAAGATGCCAAATCCTAGTCAAGGTGTTATTTTGTTATGTGCCCTGATGATCTTTGATCTAATTTCACACTTTGTCTAAAAATTGTGTTAGCACCGATTGCAATTGTTTGTAGCAGTATCCAGGGAGCATACTGGCTACAAGCCCACCCCCAAGTCTCAGCAGTCAGGTGGGTCTCTGCAATGTGCCAGGTAACCCATCTTGGTTCAGTCATCATCGCCTCCAGATGGGGAGGAGATAAACCCCTACCTAGTGAAGCTTAATACCAGAAGCACTACTTTTTACCAAATTGCCAGACTCATTTTCCCCCTCTCTTGCTAGATAACACCATGTGTTTAATTCAGGGAAGCATTCCTGCAGTATTCCCACTGACTCCAATTAATCTACATCCATAAGGGGCTTATTTTCTGGCATCCTGACTAATTGCTTATACCCAGTCTCCACTTGAACCAGGCAAAGAGGAAAAGAAAAAAAAACTTATTATGAAAGCTTCATCAGTGCTCTCTGAATTTTTAGCTTCCTTGCAATTTCTGAATACTCTTTTCCCAGAAGGCTTCCAGACCAAAGAGATCACCCTTGAAGCAGAGATGGGTTGCATCCATAATATTCCCAATAATGCATGTGTTAGCAGTGCTGTCAACTAATTAGCCAGGGTTGCCCGGCAAGAGCACATCTTGTTGCTTCACCTGAACACCGAGTAAGCAGCTCAGCTCAGCTAGGAAAACTGATTAACCTTTATCCTCCAATTTAAAAGTCCAGAATGTTACAAACAATTACCCCTTGAATCAATCATTATTAGTTCATTTGTGTACAGGGAAACACCACCTGTACCACTCCAAATTCTGGTATTCTGGTATTCTAGTACCTTTATGCTCGTAGGTACTCAGTCATGTCCAACTCTTTGTGACCCCATGGACTGTAGCCCACCAGGCTCCTCTGTCCATGGGATTTGCCAAGCAAGAGTACTGGAGTGTGTTGCCATTTGTTTCTCCAGGAGATCTTCCCCATCCAGGGATCGAACCTGCATATCTTGTGTTGCAAGTTGATTCTTTACCTCTGAGCTACCTGGACCTTTAGTATCTTTATACATTTGCTCAAAAATGTTTATTGAGTATTCACCATCTGTAGGGGCAGATGCTAGAAATGTCACGTAATTTATGAAGCAAGGCTAGTCTGGTGCAATAACTTTATGGAAATAGGATCAAAAGGAGGGGTGCTATGCAGAGTAATGTCCCTCATATGTTTATGTTCCAGTCCCAGGAACTTGTTACTATGATATGTTACATGGCAAAGGGACCCTACAGATGTGGTTCAGTTAAGAAGCTTGAGATGCAGAGACTCTCTCAGGCCCAGTCCTCCTACTAAGCCCCTAAAAGCTCAGAACCTTTCCTAGCTGTGGAGAGAAAGAAGCGCTATAATGGAAACAAAGTCAGAGACATTCAGAGTTGCTAGCTTGAAGATAAAAAAAAGAAAGCCCCAAGTCAAGAAATGCAGGTGATCTCTAGAAGCTGGAAAAGGCAAGAAAACCAATTTTCCCAGAGAGTCTTCAGAAAGCAAAGAAGTTCTGTGGATACCTTGACTTTAGCCCAGAGGGGACCATGTTGGATTTCTGACCTACAGAACTGTAAGAGGATAAGATTTATTTTCTTAAGCCATTCAGTTTGCGTAATTTGTTCAGTTCAGTTGCTCAGTTGTGTCCGACTCTTTGCGACCCCATGAATTGCAGCAAGCCAGACCTCCCTATCCATCACCAACTCACGGACTTCACTCAGACTCACGTCCATCGAGTCAGTGATGCCAGCCAGCCATCTCATCCTCTGTTGTCCCCTTCTCCTCCTGCCCCCAATCCCTCCCAGCATTAGAGTCTTTTCCATTGAATCAACTCTTCGCATGAGGTGGCCAAACTACTGGAGTTTCAGCTTTAGCATCAGTCCTTCCAAAGAAATCCCAGGGTTGATCTCCTTCAGAATGGACTGGTGGATCTCCTTGCAGTCCAAGGGACTCTCAAGAGTCTTCTCCAACACCACAGTTCAAAAGCATCAATTCTTTGGTGCTCAGCTTTCTTCACAGTCCAACTCTCACATCCATACATGACCACAGGAAAAACCATAGCCTTGACTAGACGGACCTTTGTCAGCAAAGTAACGTCTCTGCTTTTGAAAATGCTATCTAGGTTGGTCATAACTTTTCTTCCAAGGAGTAAGCGTGTTTTAATTTCATGGCTGCAATCACCATCTGCAGTGATTTTGGAGCCCAGAAAAATAAAGTCTGACACTGTTTCCACTGTTTCCCCATCTATTTCCCATGAAGTGATGGGACCGGATGCCATGATCTTCCTTTTCTGAATGTTGAGCTTTAAGCCAACTTTTCACTCTCCTCTTTCACTTTCATCAGGAGGCTTTTTAGCTCCTCTTCACTTTCTGCCATAAGGGTGGTGTATCTGAGGTTATTGATATTTCTCCTGGAAATCTTGATCCAGCTGTGTTTCTTCCAGTCCAGCATTTCTCATGATGTACTCTGCATAGAAGTTAAATAAGCAAG
>SJYW01002001.1:1393103-1436026 GCA_006410735.1 Raphicerus campestris | reverse complement strand
TTCTTCACAGTCCAACTCTCACATCCATACATGACCACAGGAAAAACCATAGCCTTGACTAGATGGACCTTAGTCAGCAAAGTAACGTCTCTGCTTTTGAAAATGCTGTCTAGGTTGGTCATAACTTTTCTTCCAAGGAGTAAGCGTGTTTTAATTTCATGGCTGCAATCACCATCTGCAGTGATTTTGGAGCCCAGAAAAATAAAGTCTGACACTGTTTCCACTGTTTCCCCATCTATTTCCCATGAAGTGATGGGACCGGATGCCATGATCTTCCTTTTCTGAATGTTGAGCTTTAAGCCAACTTTTCACTCTCCTCTTTCACTTTCATCAGGAGGCTTTTTAGCTCCTCTTCACTTTCTGCCATAAGGGTGGTGTCACCTGCATATCTGAGGTTATTGATATTTCTCCTGGCAATCTTGATCCAGCTGTGTTTCTTCCAGTCCAGCATTTCTCATGATGTACTCTGCATAGAAGTTAAATAAGCAAGGTGACAATATACAGCCTTGAGGTATTCTTTTCCTATTTGGAACCCACATTGTTCCATGTCCTGTTGTTCCATGTCCAGTTCTAACTTTTGCTTCCTGACCTGCATAAAGATTTCTAAAGAGGCACGTCAGGTGGTCTGGTATTCCCATTTCTCTCAGAATTTTCCACAGTTTATTGTGATCCACACAGTCAAAGGCTTTGGCATAGTCCATAAATCAGAAATAGAAGTTTTTCTGGAACTCTCTTGCTTTTTCCATGATCCAGTGTAATTTGTTATGACAGCCCTAAAAACTAATATAGGAGTTTGTGTTTAAGAATAACTGTGCCACTTATTAGAAATTTAATTTGAGCCCACTGCTTAACCTTCTCAGCACCTCAGTTTCTTTACCTGTAAACTGAAGGTAATAATGCTTACTTTCCTGGTTAGTGATGAAAAAACAAGATGAAGTTGTTGGCATTGTGCCAGGAAACAACAGGTATGCAGTGAATGGTTGCTGAACATGCTGTTGACACACAACTCTGAAAGTCATCCTTACCAAATTATCCAAGGGTTTGCTATCACATCCTGCGGAGCAGACTAAGAACCCCACCAGCTCCAAGTAAGGGGTGTAGATGTGGAGATACTACATGGATGGGAGAGGTGCACCCAACCACAAGTCCAATATGTTTCAGCACCCTGCCTGATAAAATCCTGTTGTAGCTTTCCTCATTTTCCAGAAGGTGCTAGCATGTCCTGTCGCTTGTGCCAGGAGCACTACTATTGATCAGAGCTAGCAGTTCACATTTAGAGCACTTAAAGCATGTGTCTAGCTATATTGTGGTTGATGGTTTCTCGCTATTCATGTTTCATTCAACCAAACACAGGGAGGGAGCAGAGGAAGCATCCCAAACAGAAGAACCTGTAGGAAAGAAAGAGCTCTGGATCTCTCAGTAACAACTGAGGATCTCCCAACATTGGTTGATCTGCTCACACAGCTAGGGCAGAGGTCTGCTGACATAAAAGTTTCAGCATATTCCCAAACCATTGGCTTCCAAATAATCAGAGAGGTTTTGATTAGGCAGTGATCTTAAAGGTTGCTGACCTTAACTTCTTGTTTAAAAAAAAAAAAAAAAAAGGAGGAAAGTTCCTAACTGTTCAGAGGAGACTGTTAAGTTGCTAAAGGGGGCAAGGTGGTTGTAAAGTTCATCAGGGCCTTCTTTGTGTGGAATTTGAAGATAAACCCCTTAAACTTCAGAGAGTTCATAACTTTTCAGTTCAGTTCAGTCACTCAGTTGTGTCCAACTCTTTGCGGCCCCATGGACTGCAGCACACCAGGCCTCCCTGTCCATCATCAACTTGCAGAATGTACTCAAACTCATGCCCATTGAGTTGGTGATGCCATCCAGCCATCTTATCCTCTGTTGTCCCCTTCTCCTCCTCCCTTCAATCTTTCCCAGCCTTAAGGTCGTTTCAAATGAGTCATTTCTTCACATCAGGTGGCCAAAGTTTCAGCTTCAGCATCAGTCCTTCCAATGAATATTCAGGGTTGATTTCCTTTAGGATGGACTGGTTGGATCTCCTTGCAGTCCAAGAGACTCTCAGGAGTCTTCTCCAGCACCACAGTTGAAAAGCATCAATTCTTTGACACTCAGCTTTCTTTATAATCCAACTCTCACATCCACACATGACTACGGGAAAAACCATAGCTTTGACTACACAGACCTTTGCTGGCAAAGTAATGTCTCTGCTTTTGAATATGCTATCTAGGTTGGTCATAACTTTTCTTCCAAGGAGTAAGTGTCTTTTAATTTCATTGCTGTAGTCACCATCTGCAGTGATTTTGGAGCCCCCCAAACTAAAGTCTACTACTGTTTCCACTGTTTCCCATCTATTTGCCATGAAGCCATGGGTCCAGATGCCATGATCTTCGTTTTCTGAATATTGAGTTTTAAATCAACTTTTTCACTCTCCTCTTTCATTTTCATCAAGAGGCTCTTTAGTTCTTCTTTGCTTTCTTCCATAAGGGTGGTGTCATCTGCATATCTGAGGTTACTGATATTTTTCCCAGAAATCTTGATTGCAGCTTGTGCTTCACCCAGGCCAACATTTCTCATGATGTACCCTGCATATAAGTTAAATAAGCAGTGCAAAAATATAAAGCCTTGATGTACTCCTTTCCATATCTGGAAAAGTCAAATGTGCTAGAATTAACTCAAATTGTGTTACTTACAAGAAATAAGAACATTTAAACAGAAGCATTAGATATAATGTAGAAAATATTCCTGATTGGTTAAGAGGATCAAACAAGATGACATCTAAGAGAATTCCCAAAGAGAAAATTTTATTTTATCTTTAATATTCTTCAGCTATTTGAGATCCTGTACCTAGCAGAGAGCCAATAAAATGAAAGGTTTAACCTACTGAGATATTTTCTTAAGAGACAATATGCAACTTTAAGCAGTCTTTGTAATTCTCTTTGTTTAATGTTAAACCCTAGAAGTAAAAGGTGGCTAACTTCCTGATGCTTTAGTGCATAGTGTTAGGCACTCAGTCGTGTCTGACACTGCCACCCCACGGTCTGCAGCCCAGCAGGCTCCTCCGTCCATGGAACTCTCCAGGCGAGAATACTGCAGTGGGTAGCCATTCCCTTCTCCAGGGGATCTTCCCAACCAAGGGACTGGTACTGGGTCTGCTACACTGCAGGCAGTTTCTTTACCATGTGAGCCACCAGGATTTAATGCACATGAGAATGCTAACACGGGATTTCCCTGATGGTCCAGTGGTTAAGACTCCATGCTTCCAATGCAAGGGATGCAACTTGGATCCCTAGACAGGGAACTAAGATCCCCATGCCACGTGTTGCAGCCAAAAGATTAAAAAAAACAGAACTTTTTTTTTTTTTTAAAGAATGATAACACAAATGTTTATTTCAAATTCTGTTGGAAAGAAAGGAAAATAATTGATATTGGCCAAATGAAGCAATGCATCCTTGCTGGACAAATATAATCACAGATACTAGACGCTAAAATGATTAAAGGATAATGAACAAACTTTAGCTTTTTTAAAGTAATATTAATTACACAACTTAAATGCTTCAAATGTTTACCTTCTCTTTAGCTCACATATCTTTGCAAACTGTATTCTATGACTTTCACTGAAGAGCTGCTCTGAAATCTTGTCTCCCACCTGCACCCATGCTCCCAGCATAGATATAAAAGTCCTGTCATTCCATTTCTTCGGTCTTTTCTTCCCACTCTAACTTGTTCATATGATTTCCAAATTTGCAAAATTATTTTCCTAGTGGCAAGGATTACAAGTATTTATGATCTTGCTTAAAATACTCCACTTTGAAGATTGACATAAAATATATAAACTATTTTTTGCAACTGAACTATTTGAGTTTTCTGAATTCTTTCTATAAATACTCATGACAATTCAAAACAGCCTATATGTAATTCAAGTTCCAAAAGTAAGAGCCTCCATTGCCTTCCTTGCTGGTAACTAGAAGATCCACAGCTTTGTCAGCGATTTCCATGACACCATCTCCAGAAAAACACGTCTGTGTCTTTTCAGCCCAGCTCTTCTCCCCTTCCTGATGGGCCGCTGCTGATTGCTTTTGCTGCCAAAACCTCTGAGAGCTCACTGCTTCAGTGCACACAGCTGTCCTTGCTGGTTACTTAGGCGTGATCACTACTCTTGTCTCTGGAGAAACACTGTAACTATTCCTTTCTTTTATTCTTCCAAGGATGAAATATGCCCTTCTCCTTAATCTCTCACAAAATAAGACAGATTCTTCTAGTACTCTTTTTTAAACTGATTTATTTTTATTTGGAGGATAATTTCTTTGCAATATTGTATTGCTCTCTGCTGTACATCAACATGAGTCAGTCCTCAGTAGACGTGTGTCCCTCTCTCTGGAACCTCCCTTCCGTCTCCCGTCCTATCCCACTCCTCTAGATGGTCTTGGAGCACTGGGTTGAGCTCTCTGCGTCATACAGCAAGTCTCCCCGGCTGTCTGTTTTATACACAGTAGTGTGTATATTCCCATGCTTCTCTCTCAACCCGTCCCACCCTCTCCTTCCTATATTGTGACCTCAAGTCTGTTCTATCTGTCTGCATCTCCATCACTGTCCTGCAAACAGGTTCAGCAGCACCATCTTTCTAGATTCCATGAAGTGGAGGAGCCATTCAGTCATGTCCAACTCTTTGTAAAACCATGGACTGTGGCCCGCCAGGCTCCTCTGTCCATGGGATTTTTCTAGGCAAGAATACCAGAGTGGGTTGCCATTCCCTTCTCCATGGGATCTTCCTGACCCAGAGATTGAACTCAGTTCTCTTGCATTGCAGGCACATTCTTTACCATCTGAGCCACAAAGGAAGCCCTCTAGATTCCATATATATGCATTAATATACAATATATGATTTTCTCTTCTGACCTACTTCACTCATGGATGATCCAGGGATAAAGGAAAAGCAACAAGCAAAACATAGAATAATTTACAACAAACTGCCAAAGTGCAGACAACTCCCAATGTTCCTTTAAGAGCCATCTTCTTTTTATGGTAATACTCAGATGGTAAAGCGTCTGTCTACAATGCGGGAGACCTGAGTTCAGTCCCTGGGTTGGGAAGATCCCCTGGAGAAGGAAATGGCAATCCACTCCAGGACTATTGCCTGGAAAATCCCATGGACAGAGGAACCTGGTAGGCTACAGGCCATGGGGTCGCAAAGAGTCGGACAGAACTGAAAGACTTCACTTTTCTGTGTAGTACCATAAAAAAAAAAGGAGATGGCTCTTTGATACAACAGTACAGATGAGCCTATCTTCAAAGTAGAAATAGAAACACAGACATAGAGAACAAGTTTATGGACACCAAGCGGGGAAAGGGGAGGAGTGGAATAAATTGGGAGATTGGAATTGACATATACACTCTACTATCATGTATAAAATAGTGAGCTAATGAGAACCTTCCATATGGCACAGGGAACCCTACTTAATGCTCTCTGATGACCTAATTGGTAAGGAAATCCAAAAAAAGGATTTATGTATCCTCTTTGCTGAACAGCTGAAGATAACACAACGGTGTAAAGCAACTATAGGTGGCGCTAGTGGTCATGACCGAGCATCTTCTGCTGCTGCTGCTGCTGCTGCTGCTGAGTCGCTTCAGTCGTGTCCGGCTCTGTGAGTGAGTGAAGCCTCTCAGTCGTGTCCGACTCTTTGCGACCCCATGGACACCAGGCTCCTCCGTCCATGGGATTTTCTAGGCAAGAGTACTGGAGAGGGTTGCCATTTCCTTCTCTGGACTGAGCATCTGAGCAGTCTTTAACAATACTCCAATTAAAAAAAAAAAAAGCCATCTCTTGCACCATCTGGGCTGCCTCCCTGGACCCAAGTGCACGTTCGCATCCCCGCTGTCAGAAAGGCTCTGGTCATCTCTAAGGCTCCATATGTAGACCAAACTGAGAGGTCGGACATGTTCGGGCATGTTCGGGCATGTCGTGACGGAAAAGCCCCAGAAAAGGGTCGTGGAAGGCCACCGTCCAAACAGGAACCAACCCCATGGCCTGGCCCAATCAAGTGCCGACACGGAGCCCTTGGACGCCAATCAGCCCGCGCTTCCTACCTCATATGGGAGGACCTGGCTTGAAGACCAGCCCTGACTATAAAAACCTCGTCCGGCTCCCATACCTCGCAGACTCCCTTCCCCTGCTCACTACCCCCGGGAGTTCTGCCGGAGAGTGACCGCCCAGTAAAGGTTTCCATCGACGGTCCTTAGAGGTGGCTTTTTCTTCCCGCGGCGTTTCTTACACAAACTGTCATTCAGCTCCAGGAAAAAGAAATAACTTTTATTTTATCACACAACCCATCTCTTATGTAAAACTCCCGATGCTAAAATTCACTTCCTTTTAGAATGATTAACATGATTTGACCCCTTGGAATACCCAAGATAGGTAAACAATAATCTCAAACTTTATATTTATCAGGTATTTCAATATTGTAGTTTAAGTAATAAAGCCTAATTAGGGCCAGCCAGTAAGGTCCCTAAGAGCAATCCAGGTTTTTTTCATTGTCTCCTTATGACTGATTCAAAAACTTTGTGCCCTGATGTTACACATATCACACAGGGCATCTTGATACATGAGCAAGGATCTAGGCATGACATGAATTATCCCAAGTGTGTGGCCAAAAGGAGTGGAGAGATTTTGTTGGGCTTCACAGTTTGCAATGAAAGTATTCTTTTTAATAACATTAAGAGACTTGCCACAATGGCATAAATAGTTTAAATGAAAAATGTTTTTAAATGATTCTATTTATGCAGTTTCAATCACTGTAGAGATTTATTTTTCATGCTAAAACTTTAAATTAAAATTAAGATTCAGAAATTGTATGGATTATTAGACCAACACAAATGACTAAAATTTGTTGTTGGTGTTGCTGTTTAATCACTCAGTCATGCCCAAGTCTTTTGCAACCCCATGGAACTTAGCCCATCAGCTTCCTCTGTCCATGGGAGTTTCCAGGCAAGAATATTGGAGTGGGTTGTCATTTCTTTCTCCAGAGGATCTTCCCAGCCCTGGGACTGAATCTGCATCTCCTGCCTTGAAAGACAGACTCTACCACTACACCAGGGACACCCAACCAAAGTCCAAGATATATTTATTTTTGGTCATAAGACTGAGGACATTGGTTTCTAAATTCCAGGAAATCTTTCAGTTGTTATTCAGTAACATAGATCAGAGGTGGCAGAGAAAAGTGGAGAGGCAGTTAATATTTGATTGACCGTCAGGGGTGAGCATTTTTACATAGGCTACCTCATTTAATCACGACAAACATCCTGCAAGGCAAGTGATGTTATTCCCATTTAATGAGGAAGAAAGATGAGATTCATGAAGAATAGGCAACTTGAGCAATGACGTGCGGCTAGGAAGTAGAAACATTGGGAATTCTATTCCTTTTCCTCTGGCTTTAGAGCCTGTGGTCTGTCTTTAAAAATGGCTTTAAAAAGCCTACTAAAATGTGACCTTTGAATGAGATCTACAGCAGAGTAAAGAATTCAGACATTTGCAAAACAAACGTCTGTTTTCCTTTGAGAAATGCTCAATGTCATTCCCACATTGCTTGGTTAATATGAGATAGCCTGCTGGCTCCAATTACCTAAAGGGTGGCATGGGCTCTCTTCTCAAGACAACATTAATTATTTGGAAAAAAGAAGAGTTTGTTTGATAAATCAACTCCAGTGAAAAGAGAATCTATTACTTCCAGCTTTCTTGATAGTTAAGTGACTAGATTTTATAAAGAATTACAAATATCATACACTTACTAACAGCTCCTACCTTGCATCATAAATTCTTCAAGGTGTGTACCTGTGTAGGACATATGAATGATATTTATGATTTGAATCTTACTAGTGAGAAATCTCAGAGAAGCAAGGCACCTCACTCCAGTACTCTTGCCCGGCAAATCCCACGGACAGAGGAGACTGGTAGGCTGCATTCCATGAGGTCGCAAAGAGTCAGACACAATTGAGCAACTTCACTTTCACTTTTCACTTTCATGCATTGGAGAAGGAAATGGCAGCCCACTCCAGTGTTCTTGCCTGGTGGGCTTGCCAGTTGGACACGACTGAAGTGACTTAGCAGCAATAGCAGCAGCAGTGAGAAATCTATGGTTTAGAGGGTCTACAGAGTTTGCAAGCAATGAAGCCAAGAACCAAATCCAGGTTTGTCTGACTCCACGTTCCATGCACTTTCCACTGTTTCTTACTGTATCAGAAGTTTCAGGCACCATTTAAATTTTTATATAACTGAGAATAGGAGCTGTGTGAAAGTGTATCTGAGAGAAGAATTTAGTCGTGAAGCTGAATGATCACTGGTTCAGCATCAAGTCAGTGTCCCATGAATAGATCTTTCCAGGAATATTTCAGGATGGGAAGGCTTGCTAGTATGTCAGTTGACAGACCTAGGGTTATTTTTCTTCCTTGAATGGGGAAAATGCCAAAATGGGTAGTATGCAGAGAAACTAAAGGCAAAAGAATTGTATTAAAATTAGTAACTCAAACTTTTGTGTTTTGATGCCCCATTGCCAGGAGACTGATGGGCAAATACCAAAGTATTATAATACGAAACAATAAATATAAAAATTCCAAAGAAAAATTCTCTATAAATTTCTGAAAGTGTTCCACAACAATAACAAATAGATATATTGTGCTATGAATACTGAAAATCAATTGCATAGTTAAGAATTGCTTGATTTAACATTTTAAAATAAATAGACATCTTTATTTTTTCAGGCATTGCTCTTCCAGATCTGACTCAGAGGCTTAAACAGATGGATGCTTCCTATCTATAACTTGTCAAAAGGAAGACCATTTCACTGTTGATTTAGAAACTGACTTAGATGTTTGAAAACGTCTTTAGTTATATCCCTGATCTTGTGGTTAAAGGTCAAATAGAGTATATAAAGCAAGGAGAAATAGAGCAAAGACTAGATGTATATCCAATGATTAACATTAAAGACAAAAGAAAAAATAAACGCATAAAAAAATGAAGGAAAGAATTAGAGGGAAAGTGGGAGAGGGGGTAAGAAAAGGATTATTTGGTTCATATAGATGGGCAATTTAAAAGGCTTACTACAACATTTTTCTTTCTCTGTCACACTGTGAAGATAATTGTATGATCTGGGAATAACAGAGAAAGAATCTGAATTCAGAAACAAAATTCATATCAACATAAAAAATTGTCAGTGCTGCAGACCCATATCTCTGAACTAATACTGAATTCTTCACCTTGCAACTCAAGGCTCTCCTATAACCAAGTGGCATATGCAGTAAAGTTTAATAAATCTTATGTAGATTTCTATCATCAAAGATAGTACCCAGCTGAAAAATGCAAATCAAAACTCAATAGGGTATCAGCTCACACCAGTCAGAATGGCCACCATTTAAAAAACTGACAAATAATAAATGTTGGAGAGGATGTGGAGAAAAGGGAACCCTTCTATATTGTTAGTGGGATTGTAAATTAATGCAGCCAATATAGAAAATAGTATGGAGGTTCCTCAAAAAACTAACTAAAGTTGCCATATGATCTAGCAATCCCACTCCTGGGCATATGTCAGGACAAAGCTATAATTCAAAAAGATGCATGTCATTGAAACATGTATATTACCATATGTGAAATAGATCACCAGTCCAGGTTCAATGCATGAGACAGGGTGCTCAGGGCTGGTGCACTGTGATGACCCTGAGGGATGGGATGGGGAGGGATGTGGGAGGAAGGGTCAGGATAGGGAACACATGCACACCCATGGCTGATTCATGTCAGTGTATGGAAAAAACCACCACAATATTGTAAAGTAATTAGCTTCCAATTAAAATAAATAAAATTTTTAAAAAGGATGCATGCATCCAAATATTCATAGCAGCACTATTCATAGTAGGCAGACATGGAAGCAACCTAAGTGTCCATCGACAAATGAATGGACAAAGAAGATGTGATACACACACACACACACACACACACATACACACACACACACTAGAATACTACTCAGCCATAAAAATAAATGAAATAATGCCATTTGCAACAACATAGACAGACCAAGAGATTATCATACTAAGTCAGAAAGGGAAAGACAAATACCATATACTATCACTTACATGTGGGATCTACAATATTACACAAGTGAATTTATTTACAAAACAGAAACAGATTCACAGACATAGAGAAGAGACTTGTGATTACCAAGGGGGAAGAGGATGAGGAAGGAATAGAGTGATATTCAGGATTAGCAGATGTCAACTATTATATATAGAATGATAAACAACAAGGTCCTACTGTATAGCACAGGGAACTATATTCAATGTCCTTAGATAAATCATAATGGGAAAGAATATGAAAAAGAGTGTGTGTGTGTGTGTGTGTGTGTGCATGTGTGTATCACTTCACTAAATAGCAAAACTTAACACACCATTGTAAATTAACCATACTTCAATAAAATAAATTTCTAAAAGTAATACTCAGTTGAAAAATTCTTCCTTCCTGCATGTTAGATTAACAGGTACCAGACTTATCTTCCTGCATTAAATAAAAACTGAACAAAATATATAAGGCTACCACTTTTAGGCGCTGGATAACAAGCCATATGTGTGCGTGCTCAGTCACTTCAGTCCTGGCTGACTGTGTGCAACCTTGTGGACTACAGCCCTCCAGGCTCCTCTGTCCACGGGATTCTCCATGAAAGAACACTGGAGTGGGTTGCTGTGCCCTCCTCAGGGGATCTTCCCAACCCAGGGATCAAGCCTGCACCTCTTCTGTCTCCTGCAGTGACAGGCAGGTTCTTTACCACTAGTGCCACCTGGGAAGCCCAGAAAGGCCACAGAGTACTGCAATTCTTGACAGAGAGGGAAAAAAGAGGTAAGCCCCAAGATTTACAGTGCCCTCTGCAAAGCATGGTCTGTAAACCGTTTAATATCACAGTAATCCAAGTCTGTGCCCCAATCACTAATGTTGCAGAAGCTAAAGTTGAACGGTTCTATGAAGACCTATAACACCTTCTAGAACTAATACCCCAAAAGTTGTCCTTTTCATCATAGGGGACTGGAATGCAAAAGTAGGAAGTCAAGAGATACCTGGAGTAACAGGCAAGTTTGAGCTTGGAGTACAAAATCAAGCAGGGAAAAGGCTGACAGAGTTTTGCCAAGAGAACTCACTGGTCATAACAAACACTGTCTTCCAACAACACAAGAGAAGACTCTACACGTGGATACAGCCTGGCATGCTGCAGTCCATGGGGTCGCAAATAGTCAGACATGACTGAGCAACTGAACTGAACTGAACTGATAGATAGACAGATATACCTAAAACTTCTTTCAAAACCACAGCACAGAGAATTAGAACCCAAGCACAGTTCAGTGGTCCCTCTAAGCGGAGGAGGCAAAGGTCCAAGTTCAGGGCTGCAGAAGCACCTGAATTGCAGCAAAGAAGAGCAGAGAGGAAGGGGTAACAGAGTCCCATAGGTAAGTGATTAAGTGCTAGTCACTCAGTTGTGTCCAATTCTTTGGGATCCCATGGACTGTAGCCCACCAGGCTCCTCTGTCCATGGAATTCTCCAAGCAAGAATAGTAGAGTGGGTTGCCATTTCCTTCTCCTGATCAGGAATCTTCCTGATCCTGGGATTGAACCCAGGTCTCCTGCATTGCAGATAGATTATTTATAGTCTGAGCCACCGGGCAAGTCCCAGACCCATGGACAAGTCCTAGCCTGTGTATATTCAGTGTGAGATTCTGTAATCTCTATACAAGTGACTGCTACTGGGTTGATAGTGTTATGGAGATATTTTAGAATAATATGAAACATTGGCCCAGTGAGAGCAAAAAGGCACTGTTAATATATTGAACACATAGCTGAAACCACAGGATGGCAACATTTCAGGAGTTTCTTAAGCACTCTGTCTTAGTTTAAAGCTACTCTAGACACACCTTTACCAACACTAAGCAGAGCTTCAGCAAGATGAATGAAACCTTCCAGAAATCAATTGCATGTCAGAAAAAAAAACTCAGTGTTCTATTAAGGAAGACAACATAGCCCAAACTCTACAATATATACTCTAGAACATCCAGCTTACAATCTAAATTTTTTTCTGTGCATACAAAATGCAGGAAAAATATTGTCCATGATCATGAAAAATATCAATCCAAGAGAAATGACCCCACATTAAAATTAGCAGACAATGACTTTAAAGCAGCTGTTAAATATGTTGAAGGATTTAACCAAAAATAGCTCTTAATAAGTGACCTGGAGAAGAATTGCAGCCAAGAAAGGGAAATTAACTTTTAAAGATGAATAGAAATATACTAATGGAAAATTATAGCTTCTGAAATTTTAAAATAGTCACTATTTGACATTAATAAAAGATTAGAAATAACAATAGGAAATGTCAATAAACTTTAAGTCATTCATAGAAATAAGCTACGGGAAAAGCAGAGAAATAGGGTAGGAGGGAAAAAAAAAAAAGATCTTCACTGACCTAGGGACATAGAGTCTCATAATAAGAGGAGAGAGAAAATGGGGCAGAAAAAATATTTAAAGGAGCTGTGACCAAATTTTTCCCAAATTTGTTGAAAAACATCAATGTGCAGACACTACAAGTTTAGTAACTTCCAGGAGAATAAGTAAAAATGAAACTAAATCTATTTACATCACAGGCATGGTGCTAAAAATCAATCAAAGTAAAAGAAAAAACCTTAAATGCCCCCAGAGGTAAATGGCATGTCATGTTCAAAAGGAAAAAAAAAATCAACAATTGATTCTTCATTAGAAACAATGGAAGTCAGAAGACAAAAAGAGTGTCCATATTTAAAGAACTGAAGTTTGGGGAAAGGGAAAGGGAACAGAGGGAAAGATTGTCCACAAAAAACTAAGTTTAGTGAACATATTTCAGGGGCTTCACAGGCAGCTCAGTGGTAAATAATCTGCCTGCCAATGCAGGAGACTCGGGTTCAGTTCCTGGGCAGGGAAGATGTGCTGCAGGAGGAAACGGCAACCCACTCCAGTGTTCCTGGCTGGAGAATCCCATGGACAGAGGAGCCCGACGGGTCCCATAGGGTCCCAAAGAGTCAGACAGGACTTGATAACACATCAAATGCACATATTCTACAAAGTGAAAAGAAAACAATTTCGTATTTAGAGGAATGATACTGGCAGGGTGTGCCGCCAGCTTATCTTTTTCATATGGATGTTAAAGGGATACTCTCCCAGGCTGAAAGAAAATAGGGCAGGTTGGGGACTGATCACATAAAGAATAGAAAAGCCCAGGAAAGAGTAACCTGTGCCTAATAAAAAAAGAATAGTATTTTTCTTATTTTAATTTTTTTAAAGAAAAATGAAGGTTTGAAACAAAAATAATAGCACTGTAATATCCATCTATAACCTATAAACGATTAAAATATATGGAAACCACAGCATAAAGAATGGAGCAAATGAAATTAAACTATTACAAGATTTATAGCATTTATACATTTGTGAAATATGATTTTTGAAGAGTGATGTGTAACGTTTCAATATAATTCTGACTGTAATAATTTAAAATGTCATAAATTAATAGTAGTCTCTAGAGGAACTAATTAAAATGAATTTTAAATGCTATTTAGCAATCAAATATCCTTTAATAGGTGAATAGATGAACTATATAGTTGAATACTAGCTAGAAACTTTTAAAAATGAATTTCTGATACACAAAACAACATGAATAAATTTCATAGACTTTATTTTGCCCAAAGAAGCCAAACAAATTCTGTGAAGTTTATGGTGCTAGAAATCACATCAATGTTTGAGGCAGAAGGTATATTTCAGTCCCAAAGGTACACAAGCAAATACTGTATGACATTAATAAGGGTGATGTTTTTATGGCTTTATACATTTGCAAAAGCTGATTGAACTCTATACCTAAAATCTCTGCCCTTCATTATATGTAAATCATATTTTGATAGAATTGATTTTAAATAGCACCTTTTAAATGTATAGGAAGCTAAAAGAATCACAGAGGAAAAACTACTCATAATGCCATCACCTACAGGTCATGATTTAAACTTTGATGTATACATTTTTGTACTGTTTCTTTACACAAATTTTTCATGCTATAGAAAACATTCCATGGCCTCCTTTTCATTATAAAGTTTAAAGGTGACAAAGTGTTTTATATCAATGTGCTCTGTTCCAGCATTTAAAAAATGATTACATAATATAAATGCAGCTGGATAAAAGGTTTACACAGATATACAAAAATATTAAATATAGCAATAAATGCCAAAAATTTTCTTTTCCTTCACAGATCTCCATGCATTGTTGAGCTCTCATGCCCACTGAGGATTAAGCATTAACTTTGCCAAGTGAAGGTATCCCTATGTCTTCTTGTTTAAAAAATGCATGCATGCTAAGTTGCTTCAGTTGTGTCTAATTCTTGTGACCCTATAGACTGTACCATGCTTCTGTCTCCATGGGATTCTCAAGGCAAGAATACAGGAGTGGGTTGCCATGCCCTCCTCCAGGGGATCTTCCTGACCCAGGGGTAAAAGCCAAACCTCTTATGCCTACCTGCGTTGTAACAAGGAAGCCACCGTGACATTTGGGTCCCTGGTTTTTATCTCATCTTCTNGGGATTCTCAAGGCAAGAATACAGGAGTGGGTTGCCATGCCCTCCTCCAGGGGATCTTCCTGACCCAGGGGTAAAAGCCAAATCTCTTATGTCTACCTGCGTTGTAACAAGGAAGCCACCGTGACATTTGGGTCCCTGGTTTTTATCTCATCTTCTCTCTCTTGGTTTTATCCTACCCACTCACAATTTTACAAAGCAATTTCCCCTTTAATAAATGATAAACATCTTTTTATCACATCCTCTTCTTGGCTTTTCTTTGACTTTTGGTAAAATCAGGAGAAGGGGGCGACAGAGGATGAGATGGCTGGACTGCATCACCAACTCTATGGACATGGGTTTGGGTAAACTNACCTCTTATGCCTACCTGCGTTGTAACAAGGAAGCCACCGTGACATTTGGGTCCCTGGTTTTTATCTCATCTTCTTCTCTCTCTTGGTTTTATCCTACCCACTCACAATTTTACAAAGCAATTTCCCCTTTAATAAATGATAAAAATCTTTTTATCACATCCTCTTCTTGGCTTTTCTTTGACTTTTGGTAAAATCAGGAGGAGAAGGGGGTGACAGAGGATGAGATGGCTGGACTGCATCACCAACTCTATGGACATGGGTTTGGGTAAACTTCAGGAGTTGGTGATGGACAGGCAGGCCTGGAGTGCTGCAATTCACGGGGTTGCAAAGAGTCGGACACGACTGAGCGACTGAACTGAACCGAGCTGAAAATCAAGTCTCTACATAATTGATTTTGTATGTGAAATCCTATCTATCTGAGTTGAAAGTCTACCTACTAACTTTAAAATAGAATTGTTTGAAACTCAAAGAAATGATGTCTGATGTCTCTGTTGTCTTTTAAAGAGACATAACTTCAACCTGAAAGCCCAGTTGTAATGGAAGTAGGACAGGGGCAGACACAACAAGGAAAGGAAATGGATTTAGTCCCACGGCAAACAGCATTTCCTTTCAGAAGCAGCATCTCACTACCTTCGTGTGCCAGTATGCATTCACATATCCTATGCTGTTGAACACAGTTTGCTATTTTTTCATTATTTTTATGAAGTTCATAAAGGGAATTTTTAAGAAGACTAGAGAATGAGGCTTAGTAAGAGGAGATACAGAGATTTCGGTAGAAGAAAAAGCCTGTTNTTGAACACAGTTTGCTATTTTTTCATTATTTTTATGAAGTTCATAAAGGGAATTTTTAAGAAGACTAGAGAATGAGGCTTAGTAAGAGGAGATACAGAGATTTCGGTAGAAGAAAAAGCCTGTTACTGCTCAGCCTCCATTCTCTTCCAAACCACTTGCTGTGTTTATTGTACAAGCCTGATTTGCTGCACAGTTAAGAGTTCAGTGTAGAAATATGTTCATCCAGAGTCCATCATAACTTCCTTTAATGAGCGCATCTGTCCATGCCCCAGATGTGTGTGCCCGTATCTTCAGATACAGTGCCTGAAGTATCTTGGCAGCTTTAATCAGCAGTTGTCTACCTGGGGAAAAAATAAATCCACTATCCATGATAATTTACTATTTTTAATAAACTAAAAGTCAGGCATGGAACCTATAGGCATTTTTGAAGGCATTTCAATCATTTACACTTCTTTTATTGAAAACAGTTTNGCTGAGAAAATGAGTCACATCACTGGATTGGAGTATGAACATCTAATTTATGGAGATTCAATTCAGATGTGAAGAGAACACAATGAAAGACACTAATGAGCTGTGGTACTCGTGACTGCACTGTAAACTGGAACACAACCGTGCGACTCCTTAAAAGTTAAAACAAGTTTAACCTTCACGTGCAGCAAAATGTATGGTTCATCATGGGGCCCTTCTCTTTTCATTCATTCCGAGCTTCAGTGAAGCATGCTCTCAAACCTAGTATTGCAGTTAGAATCAATTTGCACACGGACCTTCTTGGGAATTTGCTGTGAGCAATTGCTGGTCCCTTGTACTTTTTTCCATGCCATCTTTGTACTTTGAGCAAATATAGACTTACTGAAAAAGATTGTATAAGCAAACTGCTAATTTTCAAATGTCACACATAGTTAAGTGGGGATATACTAACTGAAGAAAATTATGTTTTCTCCCCTAAAGTTAAAATCAATGTACTATTGATTCTTTGGAAAAGACCCTGATGCTTGTCAAGATTGAAGGTAGGAGGAGAAGGGAATAACAGAGGATGAGATGGTTGGATAGCATCACCAGCTCAATAGACATGAGTTTAAGCAAGCACCGGGTCTTGGTGATGGACAGGGAGGCCTGGTGTGCTGCAGTCCATGGGGTCGCAAAGAGTCAGACACAACAGAGTGACTGAACTAAACTGAGTATTGGTTTAAAGGATCTTTTAAAAACCTGCTAAGACAGGCCTGAACAGCTCTGACTACATCTAGGGCAGGTAATAAGATGGTACAAGTTGAAGAATAAACAGTCTAGCCTTTGTTTTCCTGTCAAGTTCTTTTCATCAGTCCTGAAGCTTTATTTTTCCCTATCACCTTATCTTAAACTTTTTATATCTCTATAGATTTTTGAAGATAAGAATCATAATCTTATAGCAAGAATTAAAATTTAATAACAACTTGCTGTGTGTCAGACTAAGTGCTAAGCTCATTTAGTCTGTAGCCCTAAGAAGTCAGTGCTAATATTAAGGGATTTAACTCCATCTGAGATACCGTCTTAGCTTGTTTGGGTCTCTGTACTGGGTCCAGTTGCATTCTTCATCATGTCTACTCAGTCTCACTAGTCTTCACAACAAATAGAGCGATAAACACACAACGAATAGGGTGACAAATGAATATGCTGTAAGTATGCCTAAAAAATATAGTAAGCAGGAAGAAGAGCTTTCCAGGTGGCAGAGTGGTCAAGAATCCACCTGCCAATGCAGAGGATTCAAGAGACATGCATTCAACCCCGCAGCCCAGGAAGATCCCCTGGAGGAGGAAGTGGTAATCCACTCCAGTAGTCTTGCCTGGGAAATCTCATGGAGGAGCCTGGCAGACTATATAGTTCATGAGGTCACAGAGTCGGACATGACTGAGCAACAGAACGCCCACGCAAAAGGGAAGAAAAGTTATTTTATTGCACTGTTGATTCTCCTACTTACATATTTTTTCTGGGGCTTTATTTTTTTAATCTTCTAAACTTGACCTCTCTGGTCACTTTTCTGGCATAAATAGAAATTCTTGGAAAGATTCAGTATGTAACTATTTCATTATTTTTTATCCTCTTATGGAAACTTTGCTCAGAATTCTTACACTTAGATATAGCAGCCAGTCCCTCAGACTGTGGAGAATAATTTCCACATTTACTATAGTGCATAAACACTAAAAAGGACTCAATAAAGAAACGTTTTTAAGTAATTCATTATCAAAACAAGACTATGGATGTCAAGGTGCAGCTGACGAATGAATTATTTGAATTTTTAAAATCAAACCAGAATTTGGACTCTCAATCTTTTAGATCCAATCATAATTCCTTAAGACACTAGCCCAACTGTTTTCAAACCTCTTGATCTTGGCCACGTACACAAAACCCTAAATCTACTTTAATCGCCAGCTGGCATTCAGATGTATGCACAATGCTGGTGGGCTCACATTGAGTTTCTCCTACAGAAATTGATCTGTTTTTATACAGAATAAGTTTATTTCTTTGCCTCTAATCACTAGGGAAATGCAAGTTACTTACTCCAGAAAAGATTAATTTATTCTTTTCTCTTTCTTTCTTGTTAACTACCAAGTCATTTTCAACACATTAAATGATACACATAACTGTGGAATGAGACGTCCCAGAGATAAAATTGCAAGTTCTGCAGTCCTGTCTCCCACCAAACTGGCAGCTTCTCCAACACTACTGAAAAATTTGGGGGAGGTAGGCTCCATAAATTGAAGAAAAGGGAATAGCAGTAGATGAAAAAGAATAATAGTATTTTTTTAAGATATTAGATTATATCTCAAGTAGTGTGGCACTTAAGCTAGTCTCCTTAGCCAAAAATAGCATGAGCTTATTTTGCTTGCCCGTTACAAGTTCAAATCTAATTTATCATCTGGGACAGGGGAGCCTCATGGGCTTCCGTCTGTGGGGTCGCACAGAATCGGACACGACTGAAGCGACTTAGAAGCAGCAGCAGCAGCAAGACTGCAAGGTTTTTCGTTTTTTGTTTTTCACCGTCAATGCTCCCTGGGTTTTTCTAACCCATTTAATATCTGTATTTCACCTCACTTTTGCCCCATTCATATCAGATCACATTTACCAAGACTGAACCTCTTTCTACTAGTTCCTACTTCTGTTACAGACTTTTCAGGGTCCTTCATGTTACTTTCCCTACCACACTTCAGCACAAAGCCCCTGTCCTTTCCGACACACGGCAATGTGCTTGATGAAGAGCGGCCCTGGGTGGCAGTGAGTATAACAGCCGTTCAGCCTCCACACCGGCTCGGAAGTAACTCAGGTCCCTGGGCACACATCAGACACAGAGCAATCCGCACCAAGCACCTTCCTCCTGAAGGTGCACACGGGTGTGCCCCTGGAGTGAATTCTCTGCCAAACCATGGGCATTATCAGACACTGCAGTGTTCAGTGACAATCATTGCCCTTGCAGACACGTTAAGCTGAAGACATAAAATGACTGTACTATAAATTCCCAGATCCTAAAATTAAATATTTCAGAAGCTTTCCAATTTAGTTCTCAAGATTAGTCAAGTTCTAAGCATTAGCTTAAATATTGTCTTCTCGACTCAACTCAAATATTAATTATATAACCCTGATACAAGCCACATGATACAGCAATCACAATAATGCGTAAGCGTAGCAAAATGATTCAGGTGGCCTGAAAGACTGATACTCCGATTAGTGCTCTAAACAAAGGGGTTGATGCTGAATCCTTCCTTTGTATAAATGTGTATGCCCACTATGAGTCGAGTTAATTTTCTAGTTGCTAATTATAGTATTACGTCCAGTAGTCATATGAGAGTTGTATCATAACAAAGGCTGAGTGCCAAAGAATTGATGCTTTTGAACTGTGGTTTTGGAGAAGACTCTTGAGAGTTCCTTGGACAACAAGGAGATCAAACCAGTCAATCCTAATAGAAATCAACCCTGAATATTCACTGGAAGGACTGATGCTAAAGCTGAAGCTCCAATACTTTGGCCACCTGATGTGAAGAGTTGACTCATCACAAAAGACCCTGATGCTGGGAAATATTGAAGGCAGGAGGAGAATGGGGACAGAGGATGAGATGTTTGGATGGCATCACCGACTCAATGGACATCAGTTTGAGCAAACTCCGGGAGATAATGAAGGACAGAGAAGCTTGGAGTGCTGCAGTTGATGGGGTCACAAAGAGTCTGACACGATTCAGCAACTGAACAATAACAACAAGGTTCAGAACATTTCATGATTAGCAGGTACCTTGATGGAAGGAGACTAAACACCATCATTTAGACAATAAGAATGGGATCCTAAATCTAGGATTCATTCCCACCCCAAACATAAACCCACTATCTTTTTGGCCAAGTTAACACTTGTCTGGGCTGTGTTTTCACCACTAAGTACAGAAAGGGGATAGACCATCATAAAAACAAACAATAGTGTGGCATTATACAAAGTATTTTCAATCTACTACTTTCCACAATAACTCAGTAATACTAGATAATTAAATTTTCATATACTTGACCAATGAGAAGCAAAAGTTCTTCAGAAATGTGGGTCTATTATCCACTTTCTAAAGGTTTTTGGTTTTTTGAATTAATCATATTTTATAATGGTAAATAATATTCATCTTCTAACCAGAGAGTAATGAGCCCTCATTATATGGAAATAAATCTTAATTTCACAATGTCTCCACTGGAGAAATTTTCATGTAAAACTCTGAGCAAGGTTGACCTTATGGTTGGAGGCATGTAAAATAGCAAACAATATACTGTGTGTCTGGTTTATTTTAGTTAATGACAATAAAAATTCTCTAATTATACTATCTGTGAATTACATAAAATGAAATCAACTGATATATATATATTCTACAGCTCTAATTATACAGATTCCAATAACTATAACCCATCTTGTTTCAAATTGAGTCATTGCATAGTCTCTTAATAAAATAATACTTTAAAAAGACAAAAGACTATCTGGTTGTTGTTCTTCAGTCGTTAAGTTGTGTCCAAAACTTTGCAACCATATGTACTACAGCACGCCAAGCTTCCCTGTCCTTCACTATCTCCCAGTTTTGTCAAGTTCATGTTCATTGAGTCTGTGATGCCATTGGTATAAAGATACAAAAAGGATCTTGCTGTTGTTCTATATCTTCAAAATACACTAAGTAGAAGGCAGATCACATCGTCTGTCAGATTGTGTATTAAGTTGTATGTTTCGGAAGCAGACCTATAGTTGGTGTTGCAATGTTCCTTATTTCCAGGGAAGGTAGTGCTGAGCCAAGCATGACTCTGGTGAAGAGGACTCTTGGGGATCTTCATCTTCCCTTGCTAGAACAGATGAGAGGATAGGGTGTTCTCTACCCAGGACTTTGTCCTCTCCAGCATCTGATCTCTGATGGGAGGATACTCTCTGGTGGGAGACAAGCATTCATCCCACCTCCTCCCCTATCACACGGGAGAGTTAAATCAAACAGATTGCTACGTGAGGATCCCCAAGACAAGCTCCGTCTCATGGGAACCTGCCAACCGAGGATGAGGTTGGTCAGACTGGAGGGACTCTGGGGAGCAACCCGCTTCCCTATCTTCAGCAAGACACACCTAGAAGTTTGACCTGGCTTTCTTTATTATGATGAACTCTCCTCAAAGACAGTTTAGGGCTTTCTGAATCTTTATATGCCTCTTTAATAAATTTGCCCACTCTTTCCTTCCATTTTTCAGACTCTTGTGAAAGTAACTTTCTCCTTCGCTGAAGATGGAAACTTTCTTGCCAAGCCCCTGTTAATGATGTCCAAACCAGTTATCCATTCTTTTGATTGGCTTTTAAACGTATTTGATGCAAACAGTGAGTCTCCAAGGGATAAGTCTCACCTGTAACGTTAGTCACCAGCCAAACTTGTCATAAACATTAGATTTCTCTTATTTGTATAAGAATTTAATTAAGACAAAGTAAAGAGGTTGCACTTTCTGGCACTTTATTAATAGTCTTTATGTCTCCTAGATCTGAAAGATTTTTCACAGTCTAACTCCTAGAACAGTGGTCTCTCCAAATCCTCTTTAATGTGGCTATGTGTGTGTGTGTTCACATGTGTGCACATGCTCCATTGTGCCCTACTCTTTGTGACCCCATGGACTATAGCCTTCCAGGCTCCTCTGTCCATCGGATTTTCGAGGCAAGAACACTGGAATGGGTTGCCATTTCCTTCTCCAGGGGATTTTCCTGACCCAATGATCAAACCCATGTCTCCTGCGTCTCCTGCTTTGTCGGTGGATTCTTTACTACTGAACCACCAGGGAAGCCCTTTAACAAGCCTAAGCATATCAAAATGTTAAGTTTTCCTTTACAAGGGCAGAGACTCCAGTGGCCAATTCTTTGTCTCTCCTTGCATAGCAACATAAAGCTTTAAGCACAAACCCGTCAGGTGACTATAAAATCACTGCTGTCCCAGCCCTCTTTGGGGATCAGGCACTGGGCTAAGCTACCTAGCAACACTGCCAACACCAGCTCAGGTTGTCCAGGACCAACACCAAAGGAAGCCTCTGAGCCCTCAGCAGACCCTTGGTGTCTCCCAAAGCCACTGCAAAGTCATCTCGCATTGCTAGGATCCTGTGGCCACAACAGACAACAGAGTGTTATGGTAAACATTCTTTTTAGAGCCTCCCTAGTGCTTGATGGACTTCCCAGGTGGCGCTAGTGGTAAAGAACACGTCTGCCAATGCTGGAGACTTAAGAGACCAGGATTCGATCCCTGGGTCAGCAAGATCCCCTGGAGGAGGGCATGGCAACCCACTCCAGTATTCTTGCCTGGAGAATCCCATGGACAGAGGAGCCTGGCAGGACAGTCCATAGGGTCACAAAGAGTCAGACACGACTGAAGTGACTTAGCACAGACGCACACTTAGTGCCTGATGACCAGGAGAGAACTCAGCGGAGAGGAATGAGGGAGGAAGAGGAACAAAAGCAGCAGCTCTCATAGTCTCTTCGCAGCTTGATCCGCAGAGACAGGATCATATCCTATGACCCCAGGGCATGGACTTGGCTCTGTGGGCCAAGGAGGATGCCTGTGGCTCTGGCCATCCTCAGCGCACCCCAGCTGCTGTAAGAATAGAGAAGGTCAAGGTGAGTCCATGCCTGTAATTAACCCATGCCTGTAATTAACTTCACTGCTTGGAAGCTCCAGGGTGGAGCCTTTGCAGGCCCCCAACACTGACGACTGCGCTTCTTTCTCTTCAGTAAACTTTTTATTCTACAGCCTTGGTGACCTAACCGAGACGGTGATGATCAGAAAAAACTGCCTTTCCCTGCCTCCTTGGTTTGTATGTGGCTTGCCTGGAGTTTGTTTGGGGAAGGGATGGATTATGAGGAGATTTGCATGAGTTTCAAATCTCTTTGCTAATTCCACCATAAAAAATAAAGAAATAATCAGAATTTTCAAGTCCCTTTTTTTTCTTTAATAGACTTTGTTTTTTAGAACACAGTTTCAGATTCACAGAAATACTGAGCAGTGGGAGGAAGGTCCAAGATGGAAAGGATACATGTATACATAGAGCTGATTCACTTCTCTGTACGGTGGAAACTGACACAATATTGTAAATCAATTATACTCCAATAAAAAAGAGATACTGAGCAGAGTTTACAGAGATTTCCCATATTCCTCCTGCTCCTATACATACATAGCCTCCCCTACTACCAACATCCCCCACTAGAGTGGTATTTTTGCTACAACTGAAGAACCTACATTAATAATTCCTTATCACCCAGAGTCCATAGTTTATCTCAGGTTCATCCTTGGTGGTGTCTATTCTATGGGTTTGGACAAATGTATAACGACATATATTCACCATTACAATGCCATGTGAAGTAATTTCATTGCTCTGTCCTTTGCTTCTCAATCCTCCTTGCCCCCCAGTCCTTGACAACTACTGATATTTTTACTGTCTCCATAACTGTGCCTTTTTCAGAATGGCATCTAGCTGGAATTATACAGTATGAAGCCTATTCAGATTAGTTCTTTTGCTTAGTAATACGCATTTAAGTTTCTTTCATGTCTTATCATAGCTTGATAGTTCATTTCTTTTTAATGTGGAATGATAAGCCATTGTCTGGATGTACCACAATTTATTTATCTATTCACTTACTAAATGACATCTTGGTTGCTTTTAAGTTTTGACAATTATAAATAAACACCACACGAAAGATTTTTCTGTGGGCATCGTCTCGTGGCCTTTTAGAGCTGAGGAGTGGAAGCTCAAAGATGCTAAGCAACCTGTCTAAGACCATCTGGGTCATACATAATAGGAGCAGAATCTGTACTGACATCCGCCTCCCAGGCCTCTACTGGGTCAAATAACCACCCACTGTCAGCTATAATCTTCTCTTATCTGTGTGATAATGGGGGAAAAAAACAGCAAATACTGTATTATGCTCACCTGCTTCCTTCCTGCAGGGCTTAATCCAAAATTTAACAAGAAGAGCAAATTCTGAAAGAATCCAAACACCAGTCCATAAGACTAGCCTAAAAATAGTATGGGGATCACCTGCAGCAGAAACTGCATTGATTAACATTTAGTGGCCCTGCATTAGCATTCTAGCTCCATAACATGCTACTTTAACACCCGGAACCCCTCAGTTTGCTCACCCATAAAATGGGAATATTGTGAGAAGCACCAGGCATGATTGGCCTTAAGGATAATTTAACTTCTTTCCATCATTCATTTTTTATCCAGATATAATCTGCACAAGATGAAATTTTATGGGCTAATAATAGATTTTAACAGTAGTTCTCATCCTTGGCCACACATTAGAATCACCAAGGGACATGTTAAAATTTGCTGATATCCAACACCAGACATTCAGATTTAATTGATTTGGGGTGTGGCCTGGGCATTGGGATTTTTAAAAGCTCCCCAGGTAATTCTAATGTGTAACCAATGTTGAGACTATAATGTGTTAAAGGCTGGTAAGAATGAATGCTTATGAATGTTGAATAAACATGGTCACATCGTTAAGCATTTAATCCTCTCAGCTCTACATGCAAGCGCTATTATTTCACTCATGAAGAAACAGAGTCAAAGAGATGAACAATTCCCTCAAAGTCCTACAGGTATAAAATGGGAATGTAGAGATTTGAATTTGGGTCTCGGTCTTTGAAGCCCAAGCCGGTAGCGCCCAGCTAAGGCTGGGAAGACATGACTTCCACAGGTCACTCCTGTTGTCTTCGTGCTGGGTCTTCGCTGCTGTGGGCGGGCTTCCCCTAGTTTCGAGGAGCAGGAGCTACTCTTTGTTGCAGAGCACAGGCTTCTTTCAGTGGTTTCTCTTGTTGCAGAGCACAGGCTCCAAGTGCTTGGGCTCAGCAGCTGTGGATCTCAAGCCCTAGAACTCAGAAGTTGTGGCACACCGGCTTAGTTGCCCTAAGTCATGTGGAATCTTCCTGGACCAGGAATTGAACCCATGTCCCCTGCATTGGCAAGGAGATTCTTATCCCCTGTGCCACCAGGGAAGTCCCCACAGGTCATTTTACTTATAGCACGTGGCACACCCTTGCTCTTCTAGAGTTACATCTACTGTCTCTCTGAATTTTTAGCATCATATTCACACTGCACTGTTAATCGTCATCCCACTTTGTTTGGAAAAGGAGCTAAGCCAGACAACAGAGATCCAAATTCCAGGCCAGCTGAAAGTGGGAGGTAGCAAAAATCTTAGCTAATTCACTTGCAGACTAGATTTCCTTCTAGTCTTCTCACCTTTGCCTATCAGCCCATTCCTCTCCCAACCACACTGGCAAAGGGATCAATGGGAAATCACCCTTTGGAATCACTCACCATCCTTCCAAATGTACCTGGCAGGAGAGAGGGCAGGGGGGAATGAAACTGGTGGCAAGTGAGGTTGAATGACAGTCGTCTTGTCAGAGACCAGAAGCCGGCGGCAAGTGATGAATGCCTAGTCCTGGTAAGAGTCAGATAGAAGGCATGTTTCCTGACGCTAAGTGGCAGGTCTCCTTATTTCCACCACCTGCCACTAAGCATCTAAGCCCCTACTGGTTCCACTCTAATTCCTGTTCAATGTCTAAAACAGATACTGGCAGGGAAAAAAAATTTAAGGACTCACCACATTCAGAAAGCTTTCTCTTTGAGCTTTCTTTTGGAAGATTCTGAGTTTCTAACTATGTCATTAGTCTCCATCATAAGACTAAATTAAAAACTTAATAAGAGACACAGACCTCAGTGCAGTCAGGCAGTAGATTAAGCCCTGAGTTACTCAGTCTTCTGCCTCATTAACATGTGAACCCATCAATGAAGGGAGGAGGAAGGCCAGGATTCATGACAGCACTGAATCCATCCATCTGAAGACTGACATTGTTTAGCAACTTTTATTGGGGAAGGGAGGGTGACATGGTAAAACAGTCTTTATCTTTGTCATTGGGAGATGGGGCTGTGCATTCCAGTTGACTATTTGTTAGTTCTGCGCCTGCGTGCTGAGTTACTTCAGTCGTGTCCAGCTCTTTGCAACACTATGACCCTTAGCTCACCCCTAGGATCCTCTGTCCATGGGATTCTCCAGGCAAGAATACTGGAGTGGGTTGCCACGCCCTCCTCTGGGGCATCTTCCTGACCCAGAAATTGAAGCCACATCTCCTATGTCTCCTGCATTGGCAGGTGGGTTCTTTCCCATTTGTGCCACCCGTGGGCTCGGGCAAGTCACTTAAACTATCCGAGCCTCACCTTCGTCACTAAATTGAGGATGAAATAACTTCCTCACAGAGTTATTGGAAGGAGCAAATGTATTAATATATAAGAAGGTATTTGTAAAGTAGTTACCATAATGAAAATTAGCTAGCTGTCTCCTGTTGCTAGAGAGAATCACTAACCTGTAGTTGAATTAAAAATCCCTGCTGCTCATTGTCCCGGAGCAAGCAACGCAGGGATGCACCCCATGAGAAGCAGCCTGGACACCAATCAATGCTGACTGTTCAAAGCACCTACCCCAGTGACTCTGGCTTTGGGGATCTGTTTGGAAGCACAGAGTATTTTCTCATACATGTGCTGTGTCTCTCTGAGTCTAAAGCATCAAGGGCTCTTCATTCTCACTCAGTTTCAGGTACTCCAGAGACCGATTCTGACTTCCTTCCTGGGGCTCCTGCAAAAATAACTCTTGCATGTGTGTGTGCATGTTCAGTCACTCAGTCATGANTGTGTCTCTCTGAGTCTAAAGCATCAAGGGCTCTTCATTCTCACTCAGTTTCAGGTACTCCAGAGACCGATTCTGACTTCCTTCCTGGGGCTCCTGCAAAAATAACTCTTGCATGTGTGTGTGCATGTTCAGTCACTCAGTCATGACCGACTCTTTGCAACCCCGTGTGTCTGTGGAATTTCCAGGCAATAATACTAGAGTGGGTTGCCATTTCCTCCTGCAGTGAATCTTCCCGAGTTAGAGATCAAGCCCATGTTTATTGCATCAGCAGCTAGATTCTTTACCACTGCACCACCTGGGAAGCCCAAATCTTGCACACACTACTTATATATTTTTAAAATTTATATCATACATGGCAACCCACCCCAGTATTCTTACCTGGAAAACCCCACGGACAGAGGAGCTTGACAGAATAAAATCCACGGGGTCCCAAAGAGTCAAACAATTTAGTGACTGAACAACACAACAGCAACAAACACATTTCCAAACATAGGATCAAACAAATGGTAAACATCTATTCAGCCATTTCTTACATACTCTGACAAATGTTAAAGAAATAAAATTAATGTCAATTAGTAGACAGTCACTTAACTTTAATAACCTGTAATTGATTATTCTGTACCAGACATTGTGATATGTGCTAGAAATACAACAAGAAATAGTTTTAATCCCCAGAGGCTCCCAAAATAGTAGGAGACACAGACAAAGAGATAACTTTTCTACCATGGTATAGTCTAGATTGACATTTGTCCAAGAAGCTATGGGATCACTCAGGTGATGGAAAACAGTAAGATAGTCAGCAAGCCAGCCTGAATTAATACATTTTGATTGAACTATTTTTGAATCTATGCCTATAGTACAAATACTCAGGTACATCTAGATTCTGGCAACGTAATCCTCTTACACAGTTTCATGCATTTGTTTACAACTCCTTTCATCCATTAAACAAGTGATATTAAATATCCACTAGGGCTTCCCTGGTAGCTCAGATGGTAAAAGAATCTGCCACCAATGTAAGAGACCAGGGTCCCATTCTTGTGTTGAGAAAATCCTCTGGAGGAGGAAATGGCAAACCACTCCAGTATTCTTGCCTGGGAAATCCCATGGACAGAGGAGCTTGGTGGACTACAGTCCACGTGGTCACAAAGAATCGGACATGACTGAGCAATTAATATTTTCACTTTTCAGGTGCTAGACACTGTGCTAAAAATTGAAGGGAAGGAGAAACACAACACTTGACTTGCCCTTGAAGTAATTACTGTCGAAGTGCAGAGTCGAATACACATTTTAATATCAGAAATATAACGCAATAAGTGAGATCAGAGAGAAACATACAAAGTGCATAGGTGGCCTGGGTTAATTTAACAACAGGTCTACTTTGGTAGGTCAGGAAAGGCATCCCCAAGGAACAGAATTTTCACTGGCTCTCTGAGCTAGGGTTGGACAGAGAATGGGGCAGAAAGCATCAGGTGTACAAGTGCAAGGAGCAGAAACAACGCTTCACAGGATCTCCCAGAAAATTTGAGCCTGCCCTCCAACAGGGAATGTTCGGCCGCTTATCTTTTACACCCTGCTACTTTCAGTGTGTAACAGTAGGTTATTCCACAAAGCTTAGAAAAGTAATAGCAGACACTCTGATACGTGAGATGGGGTCCCTGCTCTGACCTGGACAGTCACGTTCCATGTGTAAGTCTGTTTTCCTTTTAAGCCTTGGTGAACGGCCGAGAGGAGTTACCCCGCATCCAAGGTCAGGGGATGCCGGGAGGAGCCACCCCACGCCCGAGGCCAGGGGCGGCGGCCCGGAGGAGCGTGGGCACAGGAGGGCCTAGAGGAACTATCCCACGTTGAAGGTCAGGAAGGGTGGCGGTGAGGAGATACCCTTTGTCCAACGTAAGGAGCAGTGGCTGTGCTTTGCTGCAGCAGCCGTGAAGAGATANCTGTATGCAGGTCAGGAAGCAACAGTTAGAACTGGACATAGAACAACAGACTGGTTCCCAACAGGAAAAGGAGTACGTCAAGGCTGTATATTGTCACCCTGCTTATTTAACTTATATGCAGAGTACATCATGAAAAACGCTGGACTGGAAGAAACACAAGCTGGAATCAAGATTGCCGGAAGAAATAACCACTGATATGCAGATGACACCACCCTTTTGGCAGAAAGTGAAGAGGAGCTAAAGAGCCTCTTGATGAAATTGAAAGAGAAGAGTGAAAAATCTGGCTTAAAACTCAACATTCGGAAAACAAAGATCATGGCATCTAGTCATCACTTCATGGCCAATAGATGGGGAAACAGTGGAAACAGTGTCAGACTTTATTTAGGGGGGTTCCAAAATCACTGCAGATGGTGACTGCAGCCATGAAATTAAAAGACGCTTATTCCTTGGAAGAAAAGTTATGACCAACCTAGATAGCATATTCAAAAGTGGAGACATCACTTTGCTAACTAAGGTCCATCTAGTCAAGGCTATGGTTTTCCCAGTGGTCATGTATGGATGTGAGAGTTGGACTGTGAAGAAGGCTGAGCGCCAAAGAATTGATGCTTTTGAACTGTGGTGTTGGAGAAGACTCTTGAGAGTCCCTTGGACTGCAAGGAGATCCACCAGTCCATTCTGAAGGAGATCAACCCTGGGATTTCTTTGGAAGGAATGATGCTGAAGCTGAAACTCCAGTACTTTGGCCACCTCATGGGAAGAGTTGACTCATTGAAAAAGACTCTGATGCTGGGAGGGATTGGGAGCAGGAGGAGAAGGGGACGACCGAGGATGAGATGGCTGGATGGCATCACTGACTCAATGAACGTGAGTCTGAGTGAACTCCGGGAGATGGTGATGGACAGGGAGGCCTGGCGTGCTGCGACTCATGGGGTTGCAAAGAGTCGGACACGACTGAGTGACTGAACGGAACTGAACTAAACTGTCGCTGACAGTCTCTGAGACATCTCCAGCTTCTGAAGTGTTTCATAGCACTCTTCTCAGCATCCCAAAGAGACTAAAGCACAGTTAGGATGCTGGAGAGTCAGTTCTTCTTTGACCATCCTGCTCCACTCTGCTCTCTTCAAGGAGGCCGTTTTCTATGGATTGTATCAACTAGTCTCTTCTGAGGCCAAGCTTCCCACTGGATTCATCAAGAACCGTGTGGAATGTCTCAGAAAGTGAATGGACATAGAGGGCCGAGTTTCACATCCTAGGCTCCCTTCCTGTGGGGCCATTCCTCTGTCAGATCCCCTTGCACTGCCAAGTGGCTCTCTCCTTTGGCTGAAGCTGGAGCTGCAGCTATCTCCCTCTCCAAGCACTGTCGACCCTCTTGTGAAGCTTCTGTCCTAGTGATGCTAATGGTTCCGCATCATTGCTGGCAAAAATATGCCTATGTTACTTTCTTGTGGCTGCCCCAATCTTAGCACAAAATCAGGTGACTTAAAAGAACAGACTTTTATTTTCTCAGCTTCAGAGGTAAGAGTATGAAGTCAAGGTGCCAACAAGGTCACACTCAGAGGTTCGAGGAGAAAATTCTTCCTTTGCCTTTGTGAACGTTGATGGCTGTCCACATTCCTTGGCTTATGGCCTCGTCACTCTGATTTCTGCCTCTGCCTTCATATTGCCTCCTCCTTCTCCTCTGTTATCTCCCTTCTGTGTTGTCTCTTTCTTCCAAGGACACTTGAGAAAGCAATTAGGGTCTAACTGAATAATCCTAGATAATCTCCTCCATCCCAGTATCCTTAATATAATCGCTTCTGTTGTCTTATAATGCTATAGTCCCTCTTCAGCTACATGAGGCAATATTTATCAGTCCAGAGTTTAGGGTGTGGACATATACTGATATTTGGGGGAGGCTACCATTCAACCCACTATAGTACTTCATTATTCTATGTTGGTTTTCCTTAACTCTGCCTGTCTGCATTAAAAATGATGCCTTCATTGGACATTCTTCAATTCCTGTTTGTCTGCATGGTCTTTTGATTCAGTTTAATACAAATGCTTTCTGGTTACTTGTTCAGCATATGTGAGGGTACAGGAAGCCACAAAAAAATAATATATCAATCTTCAGTTCAGTCACTCAGCCATTTCCAACTCTGTGATCCATGAACTGCAGCACAGCAGGCCTACCTGTCCATCACCAACTCTTGGAGCTCACTCAAATTAATGTCCATTGAGTAAGTGAAATCATTCAACCATCTCATTCTCTGTCATCCCCTTCTCCTCTTGCCTTCAATATTTTCCAGCATCAGGGTCTTTTCCAATGGGTCAGTTCTACACATCAAGTGGTCAAAGTGTTGGAGTTTCACCTTCAACATCAGTCCTTCCAATGAATATTCAGGACTGATTTCCTTTAGGATGGACTAGTTGGGTCTCTTTGCAGTCCAAGGGACTCTCAAGAGTCTTCTCCAACACCACAGTTCAAAAGCATCAATTCTTCAGCACTCAGTTTCTTTATAGTCCAACTCTCACATCCATACATGACTACTGGAAAAACTAGCTTTGACTAGGAAGACCTTTATTGGCAAATTATGTCTCTGCTTTTCAATATGCTGTCTAAGTTGGTCATAGCTTTTCTTCCAAGGAACAAGCAGCTTTTGATTTTATGAATGAAGTCACCATCTGCAGTGATTTTGTATGCCAAAAAAAGAAAATATGTTGCTGTTTCCATTGTTTCCCCATCTATTTGCCATGAAGCAATGGGACCAGATGCCATGATCTTAGTTATTTGAATGTTGAGTTTAAGCCAACTTTCTCACTCTCCTCTTTCATTCTCATCAAGAGGCATTTTAGTTCTTGTTCACTTTCTGCTGTAAGGGTGGTGTCATCTAAATATTCTTCTGGCAATCTTGACTCCAGCTTGTGCTTCATCCAGCCCAGCAGTTCACATGATATACTCTGCATATAAGTTAAATAAGGAGGGTGACAACCTTGAAGTACTCCTTTCCCTATTTGGAATGATTCTGTTGTTCCATGTCTGGTTCTAACTGTTGCTTATTGATCTGCATACAGATTTATCAGGAGGCAGGTAAGGTGCTCTGGTATTCCCATCTCTTGAAGAATTTTCCACAGTTTGTTGTGATCCACATAGTCAAAGGCTTTGGCGTAGTCAATAAAGCAGTAGATTTTTTTTTTTCTGGAACTCTCTTGCTTTGTCAATGATCCAACAAATGTTGGCAACTAGATCTCTGGTTCCTCTGACTTTTCTAAATCCGGTTTGAACATCTGGAAGTTCAGGTTCACATACTGTTGAAGCCAGGCTTGAAGAATTTTGAGCATTACTTTGCTAGCTTGTGAGTTGAGTGCAATTGTGTGGTATTTTGGGCATTCTTTGGCATTGCCTTTTTTGGGGATTAGAATGAAAACTGATCTTTTCCAGTCCTGTGGCCACAGGCGAGTTTTTTAAATTTACTGGCATATTAAGTTCAGCACTTTACAGCATCATCTTTTGAATTTGAAATAGCTCAACTGGAATTCCACACCTCCACTAGCTTTTTTCATAGTGATGCTTCCTAAGGCCCACTTGACTTTGCATTCCAGGATGCCTGGCTCTAGGTGAGTGATCACACCATTGTGGTTATGTGGGTCATGAAGATCTTTTTTGTATAGTTCTATGTATTCTTGCCACCTCTTCTTAATATCTCCTGCTTCTTTTAGGTCCTTACTACTTTTGTCTTTTATTGTGCCCATTTTTGCATGAAATGTTTCCTTGGTATCATTACTTTTCTTTTTTTTTCCTCCTTATTTATGAGTTTATATTTTAAATAAATTAATTAATTTATTTTACTTTACAATATTGTAGTGGTTTTGCCATACATTGACTTGAATCCACCATGAGTGTACATGTGTTCCCCAACCTGGACCCGCCTCCCACATCCCTCCCCATACCATCCCTCTGAGTCATCCCAGTGCATCAGCCCCAAGCACCCTGTATCATGCATCAAACCTGGACTGGCGATTTGTTTCACATGTGATAATTTACATGTTTCAATGCCATTCTCCCAAATCATCCCACTCTCATCCTTTCCCACAGAGTCCAAAAGACTGTTCAGTACATCTCTGTCTCTTTTGCTGTCTCGCATACGGGGTTATCGTTACCTTTCCTTGAAGAGCTCTCTAGTCTTTCCCATTCTATTGTTTTCTTCTTTTTCTTTGCATTGATCACTGAGGTAGGCTTTCTTATCTCTCTTTGCTATTCTTTGAACTCTGCATTCAAATGAGTATATATTTCCTTTTCTCCTTTGCCTTTCACTTCTATTCTTTTCTCAGCTATTTGTAAGGCTTCCTCAGACAACCATTTTGCCCATTTCCATTTCTTTTTCTTGGGGGTGGTCTTGATCCTTGTCTCCTGTACAATGTCACAAACATCCGTCCATAGTTCTTCAGGCAGTCTATCAGATCTAATTCCTTGAATTTATTTGTCACTTCCACTATATAATTATAAGGGATTCTCTTCAGGTTGTAAACAATAGTCTGGTGATTTTCCCTACTTTATTCAATTTAAGTCTGAATTCGGCCATAAGGAGTTCATGATCTGAGACACATTCAGCTCCCAGTCTTCTTTTTGCTGACTGTATAGAGCTTCTCCATCTTTGGCTGCAAAGAATATAATCAGTCTGATTTTGGTGTTGACCAGCTGTTGATGTCCATGTATAGAGTCTTCTCTTGTGTTATTGGAAGAGGGTGTTTGCTATGACCAGTGCATTCTCTTGGCAAAACTTTGTTAGCCTTTGCCTTACTTCATTTTATACTCCAAGGCCAAATTTGCCTGTTACTCCAGGCATCCCTTGACTTTATACTTTTGCATTCCAGTCCCCTGTAATGAAAAGAATATCTTTTGGGGTGTTAGTGCTAGAAAGCCTTTTAGGTCTTCATAGAACCATTCAACCTCAACTTCTTCAGCATTACTGGTAGGGACACAGACTTGGATTACTGTGATATTGAATGGTTTGCCTTGGAAATGAACAGAGGTCATTCTGTCATTTTTGAGAGTGTACCTAAGAACTGCATTTCAGAGTCTTTTGTTGGCTATGATGGCTACTCCATTTCTGCTAAGGGCATCTAGCCTATAGTAGTAGATATGATGGTCATCTGAGTTAAATTCACCCATTCCAGTCCATTTTAGTTCACTGATTCCTAAAATGTTGATGTTTACTCTTGCCATGTCCTATTTGAGCACTACCCATTTACCTTGATTCATGGACCTAACATTCCAGGTTTCTATGCAGTGTTGCTCTTTACAGCATGGGACTTTACTTCATCACCAGTCACATCCACAACTGGGTGTCGTTTTCACTTTTGCTCCATCTCTTCATTCTTTCTGGTGTTATTTCTCTATCACATGAACCACAGCCTTGTCTAAATCAATGAAACTTTGAGCCACCCACAATAGACAGATCATGGTAGAGAGTTCTGACAAAATGTGGTCCTCTGGAGAAGGCATTGGTAAACCACTTCAGAAGTCTTTCCTTGAGAACACCATGAACAGTATGAAAAGGCAAAAGGATACAACACTAAAAGATGAACTCCCCAGGTCAGTAGGTGTCCAATATGCTGCTGGAGATCAGTGGAGAAATAACTCCAGAAAGAATGAAGAGATAGAGCCAAAGCAAAAACATCAATCTTACTTAATAGCAAATAATTTACAACATTACTTTTTGTTAGAAAGCATAAAAATAATGTGTAGTAGAATACAAAATTCACATGAATTTTATAGACAAAACACAAGATTTTAAGAAATTTTATTACCCACTGAAGGCCATTTTAGATTCAGTCCCTGATTCTTTCATCCAGCTGCTAGATCATGTTGATTCCTCCCTGCTGTAAGATTTGAGAGTTTTAAAACATTGCCCTATAATAGCTTTATTTTTTAAATTTTGATTGGCATATAGTTGATTTATAATATTTTTTTAGTTTCAAGTGTACAGCAAAGTGAATCAGTTAGACAAATACATACATCCACTCTTTTTTAGATACCTTGCCCACATAGGTTATTATAGAGTAGTAAGTAGAGTTCCCTGTGGTATACAGTAGGTCCTTATTAGTTATATATTTTATATGTAGTAGTATGTATATGTCAATCCCAATTTGACTTCTGTTTTTAGTGCTTAGCCTCTAGACTTGAAGGATATTGTTCATGAAAAGCAGAGGTTTTGTGTTGATTTGACCTCTTCCCCTGAGGGCTGGAACACTGATTTCACCTCTTTCTCCAGTTTCCCAGCTGTGCAGGAGGGGTAAGATGATCAAGTAGTAGAGTGACGTTATGTTGGTCAGGTTAATGAGATTTGCAGTTTTGGACCATACCTAGGCCTTCATTAAAGGAACTCTAGATGAGTACACATTTTAACATTCTAGTCATAGCTCTGGTCTCCATGGATAGCAACTAACAAGTCAATGGCAAAAATGAAGGAATTATAACCTAGCAGATGAGTGACAAACAAATGATATATCTTTGCAAAATCTGGCAATGTATGGTTAGCCTCCATGCCAACAAAGAAGGAGAAAAGAATCATGGACAATGTGTTCAAACACTACCTCAGAAAACTCTAATACCTGATTTTGTTATTTTTGATCCATCCCTTTTTTATTATTTTCACATGCAATTCATCAGAAAATTCTGCTACATACCAAAAAAAAAAAACCAAAAAAAAACTGTGCAGTCTCCAGCTACTTCTCACTGACACCGTGAGAAGCAGCTGTCCTGGCTGATCACAGAGCCCCTAAACAAAACGTCTGCTTCTGCCCTTCCTTTCTACAGCCTGTTGTCAGCACAGTCTTCTTTTAAAACGTCAGTCAAATCATATATTCTCCTGATGAAACTCTTCCAGTGGCTTCCATAGCCGTCCTTAGAAATGCCAGAAACCTTTAAAATGGCTTTCCAGGCCTTCAGTCAGTACTTCTCAGTGGAGGTGTAAGGCAATGAAACCGTCCTTTTGTAAATTTCTCCAGGGTGTTTCTGCTGTGACTGTGAGTGGCATTCTCCTTCATCTAGGGAGCAGGGCACCGTTACTGAATGATCGGCAATGCACGGACAGCCCACGAAATGAGAGTCTCCTTGCCTCCTGCCTGGCTTCCTGGCATTTTCTCTGGACATTATGCATCACTTCCTTCAGAATTTTACCAAGAATTGCTCTTTTCACAAAGCCATGTCATCAGTGGCACTGCCATTCATGATATTTGAGTTACCATTGTATCAGGTCTGATGTCATGTTCATAGATATTTCGACCAAAGGTGAAGCATCTGACTGCTTCATTTTGTCTTGTTTTTTAATATTCATTTTGATTTATTTATTTGGCTACACTATTGGTTGCAGAACGTGGGATCTTCAGTCTTCACTGTGGCCTGCAAAATCTTTAGTTGTGGCATGTGTGGAATCTTTTTTCAGTTGCAGGATGTGAACTCTTAGCTGCGGCACATGGGGTCTAGTTCCCTAACCAGGAATCAAACCTGAGCCCCCTGCATTGGGAGGGTGGAGTCTTAGCCACTAGACCACCAGGGAATTACCCATTATGTCTTATGATATAATCATGCACTAGAATTTACATATATTTTTAGAAATTTCTCACAAATTTTCCTATCAGGAAATTACAGAAGTTGTTTGTTTGTTTGTTTTGAAATTATGTATGAAGCCATATGTGTGAGTGTGTGATCAGTTAGGTCTGACTTTTTATGACACCATGGCTCTTCTGGTCATGAAATTTTCCAGGCAAGAATACTGGAGTGTGTTACCATTTCCTCCTCCAGGGAATCTTCCTGATTGAGGGATCAAACCCAAGTCTCTTGTGTCTCCTGCATTGGCAGGTGGGTTCTTTACCACTGCTCCACATGAGAAGACCCCTGTTATCATATTATCTATGAATTTAGTTTCAGCAAAATATAGGAGGTATTCCAAAACATTTGGTATGGTATGGGCCATTGGGCTTAATAGGTGCATTTCCTATAATCTGGTCAATGTCACCTCTGAGGTCATCAAGGCCCAACCACTTCCATCCCTACTTCACCTCCTCACCTAGCAATCCAAGCACGGATGTTCCTCAGGGCCTTTGCATAGACTTTCCTTCTCCCTGATTATCTCCCTTCATATGTTCACATGACTCTCCATCAGAGTTTTGTGGCGTTTTTGATGGGGCTGTTTGTTTTTTCTAACAATTCTATTTAATTTTAGCATTTTCTTGGCCACATCATATGGCTTGCAGGATCTTAGTTTCTCGATCAGGAATTGACTCTGAGCCCCGTGCACAGGAATCTTATCCACTGGGCCACCAGGGAAGCCCCTTCCATCAGAGTTACTTCAGATCTCCGCACAGATGCCACCTGAGCGTAAGGACTTCCCTGCCCACCCTTTATAAAAGAGCAACCTCCCCCATTCCTGATGTCATCTCCCTTACTTCTCCAATGCACTTCTTATCCAGCTGATCACCTCTGTGTTTTACTTGTATTTTCTTATTATCTGTCTCTGCCAACTGGAATGCAGGCTACTAGAGAACAAAGCCTTCCATCCATCTGTGCCTAGACCAGTGCCAGGCACATAATAAGCACTCCATATGTGTTTTCTGCATAAATAAATGGCCTTTCATTGTAATTTAAAATGTTAATTTAAAACCTAAAAATTTTAATTTTCAGAAGTCCTTTTTTTATTTGTTAAATAATATATTTAACATTTCACTCTTGTTTTATGAATGTAATATATATTCATGAGTCTTCAAAGATATTAGTAGTAATCGTATTTGTTTGCAATATTTTCTTCTTCCTGCATTTGCTATCACCCCAACCTTCCCTTTTATTATCTATCTATTTCATTATTTATTTAGTTTTTTAATATCTTTGTTTCTTGGACTGCCTCAAATGTCAATGACCCTTGCTATTCTACATTTTCCTGAGTGGAACACAGAAACGTCGACTGGCAGTTTTGTGGGAAAAGGTAAAGTAATGCCATCGGCCAGTGTTTGTGAGAAGTCATCAGGTGACCGAGTCAAGTGGCCAGCAGCCCTTCTCAATGATGTGGTCAAAAGCAAGTACACACTAGAATTTTCTTGGTGGTGGTACCAGTTTTCCAGGGAAGGTCTCTCTCAACTCTCTCTGAGAAATATCAAGCTGGCTGCTAAGATCTGGAAAGGGGCACTGCTCAACAAGAAGACCTGTACTTAGTCCATCTACTAATACATGCTGTCCCAGGCCTCAGTTCCTCAATTTTCCATGCATACCATTCACTCTCATTTCTCTTGTTCCATTCTACTGGAGTCACTCGCTTCTTCAGGGTAAGGGGTCAGCACCTAGGGATCTCAGTCAGTTCAGTCATTCAGTCATATCCAACTCTTTGCAACCCCATGGACTGCAGCATGCCAGGCTTCCCTGTCCATCACCAAGTTCCAAGTTTGCTCAAACTCATGTTCATCATGTCAGCGATGCCATCCAACCATCTCATCTTCTGTCATCCCCTTTACTTCCAACCTACAATCTTTCCCAGCATCAGGGTCTTTTCAAATGAGTTAGTTCTTTGCATCAGGTGGTCAACATATTAGAGTTTCAGCTTCAGTATCAGTCCTTCCAATGAATATTCAGGACTGATTTCCTTTAGGATGGACTGGTTGGATCTCCCTGCAGTCCAAGGGACTCTCAAGAGTCTTCTCCAACACCATAGTTCAAAAGCATCAATTCTTTGGCGCTCAGCTTTTTTTGTTGTTGTTGTTTTTCTAACTGTAGTTTTGTTTTATTTTTATTTTGTTTTTACTTTACAATATAGTTCAGCACTCACATCCATACATGACTGCTGGAGAAACCATAGCTTTGACTACACAGACCTTTGTTGGCAAAGTAATGTCTTGGCTCTTTAATATGCTCTCTATGTTGGTCATAGCTTTTCTTCCAAGGAGCAAGCATCTTTTAATTTCATGGCTGTAGTCCACATCTGCAGTGATTTTGGAAACTAAAAAATTTAAGTCTCTCACTATTTCCACTGTTTCCCCAACTGTTTACCATGAAGTGATGGGACCAGATGCCATGATTTTCATTTTCTGAATGTTGAGTTTTCAGCCAACTTTTTCACTCTTTTTTTTCACTTCCATCAACAGGCTCTTTAGTTCTTCTTCACTTTCCGCCATAAGGGTGGTGTCATCTGCATATGTGGATTATTGATAGTTCTCCTGGCAATCTTGATTCCAGCTTGTGCTTCATTCAGCCCAGCATTTCTCATGATGTACTCTGCATGTAAGTTAAATAAGCAGGGTGACAATATGCAACTTTGAAGTACTCCTTTTGCTATTTAGAACCAGTTTGTTGTTCCATGTCCAGTTCTAACTGTTGATTCTTGACCTGCATACAGATTTCTCAAGGGGCAGGTCAGAGAGATGGTATTCCCATCTCTTGAAGACTTTTCCATAGTTTGTTGTGATCCACACAGTCAAAGCTTTTAGCGTAGCCAGTAAAGCAGAGTTAGATGTTTTTCTCAGAGAAGGCAATGGCACCCCATTCCAGCACTCTTGCCTAGAAAATCCGATGGACGAAGGAGCCTGGTTGGCTGCGGTCCACGGGGTCGCTAAGAGTCAGACACAACTGAGCGTCTTCACTTTCACTTTCCATGTTCCTGCATTGGAGAAGGAAACGGCAACCCACTCCAGTGTTCTTGCCTGGAGAATCCCAGGGACAGGGGAGCCTGGTGGGCTGCCATCTACGGGGTTATATAGAGTTAGACACGACTGAAGTGACTTTGCAACAGCAGCAGTAGCAGATGTTTTTCTGGAGCTCTCTTGCTTTGTAGATAATCCAACAGATGTTGAAATTTGATCTCTGGTTCCTCTGCCTTTTCTAAATCCAACTTGAGCATCTGGAAGTTCACTGTTCACATACTGTTGAAATGTGACTTGGAGAATTTTGAGCATTATTTTACTATAATGTGAGATGAGTGCNCTTTGTAGATAATCCAACAGATGTTGAAATTTGATCTCTGGTTCCTCTGCCTTTTCTAAATCCAACTTGAGCATCTGGAAGTTCACTGTTCACATACTGTTGAAATGTGACTTGGAGAATTTTGAGCATTATTTTACTATAATGTGAGATGAGTGCAACTGTGCAGTAGTTTGAACATTCTTTGGCATTTCTCTGGGATTCGAATGGAAACTGACCTTTTCCAGTCCTGTGGCCAATGCTGAGTTTTCCAAATTTGCTGGCATGTTGATTGCAGCACTTTAAATGCATTAGGCATCTCATTGCTCCTTAAAAGACTTCAAGCAAATCCTCTGTTCCCAGAAAGTCCCTCCTTAACCTCCTCTACCACACACATACACCCACATACACTCTCTTTATCCATAANAACTACTGACCGTCCTTACTCTTATCATTCCATAACTATGTGTACCCAACAACACTCCTGGTATTGCACATTTGTCCATCTCTCATGCCACACATGAGCGGACGGGCCCCTTCTTGCTCATATCTGTGCTTGAATGCCTAACACAGTGACACCAATATCAGTGGAATAAGTAAACACTTGGGGCTTTTTTTTCCACTCTATTTTGAATTAAAGAAAAGAATTACAGTAGGTTCTCATAAGTGATCTATTTTATGTGTGTGCCGTGTCGCTCAGTTGTATCTTTTTGTGATCCCATGGACTATAGCCTGCCGGGCTCCTCTGTCCTTGGAATTATTCAGGCAAGACTACTGGAGTGGGGTGCCATTACCTCCTCCAGGGGATTTTTCTGACCCGAAGGTTGAACCCACATTTCCTGCTTCTCTTGCATTGGCAGGCAGATTCTTTACCACTATGCCACCTGGGAAGTCCTTTCTATTTCATTCATGATATCAAGAGTTTACATGTGTCAATCCCAGTCTCCAAATCCATCTCATCTCTCTCTACCCCTTGGCATCCATACATCTATTCTCTGTATCTCTCTATTCCTGCTTTGCAAATAAGTTCATCTATACCATTTTTTTCTAGATTCCACACATATATGTGCTAATATACACTGTATTTTTCTTTCTGACTTAATTCATTCTGTGTAATAGTCTCCAGGTTCAGCCACGCCTCTGCTAATGTCACAATTTTGTTTCCTTTTTATGGCTGAGTAATATTCCAGTGTATATATGTACCAAATCTTCTTTATCGATTTATCCAGTGATAGGCATTTAGGTTACTTCCATATCCTGGTTATTGTAAATAATGCTGCAATGGATATTGGGGTGCATGTATCTTTTTGAGTTATAGATTTTTGTTGATTGCACTATTCACTAATACTTTCACTTAAACTATACAGGAAGACTGAGAAAATAGGAAAGAAAGTCAAGAGAATGTATAATGAACAGCAAAAGAAAAAAAAAGTTACATCTTTCACACAATCTGGACACACATAAAACTGACTGAACTGACACCAGAAATGATGACCTCAGTTCCATGGCCATATTATCTGATGAAAATAAAGGAATAACATTAGCCCCAGAAAGGGAAGCTTCCTGGGGCCCAAACTGATGTGCCCCACAGGACCAAACCCTAGAAGCAGAAGGAGATTTGTGTGACAGCTCCACTCTGTCCAGGGCTGGGAATGTTCTGTGATTGGCAGCTGCAGATTTGAAGTTTATCTAAGTTTAAATCCTGGGTAACTATACACCTTTCACGAACTAGCTGGTGCCCTACACAGCTGTGACCCACGATGGAAAAGGAACATATTATCTTCAGTTTAAATGTGTTGTTTATATTAGTTTCAGTGGCTTTTTATAAAGTTTCCATCACCTAGCACTCATGAACACTTTGTCCTCTCCTCGGGGCCTGTAACTGTCATATTAAAACTGGTTATGAGTTTTAATATCTCAAAAAATCTCTATCAGCCCAATAAATGTTTGAGAGGAAACTCATGGCTGACAGCATATTTATATCTAAGAGCAGTTCAGAATAGAAAAGCAATCCATCAAGATCTCTTCTGGAAAAGATCTCAGCCTCCTATGCTACAAAGAAATGGATGTATTTGCTTATTATACTGAGCGCTTGCTTCATGCCAGTTAATGTGAGGTATATCACAAAGGATCCTTGGATAAAGAGACAGTGCCCCTGCAACTGTGTGGGGGCTTACAACCTGCAGGAAAATGAAAAACAAAAATCCTTATGTTATAATGTGATGAGAAATTTTAAAAGGATGAACTAACTTTCGTGAGAAAACAGAAGGAAAATTTGCTATGGATTTGATTAGAAAGGAGGAAGTCTTCAAAGGGAGCCTCCGTGAGAAGGGTATTAAAGTGTGGCTAAAAGTTTGGCCACGAGACATGAGGGGGGATATATCTACTGAATCATTTTAGTATCTAGACATGATCATAGTAACAGTAATTGCTTATTTTTACTGAAGAGATTCCATGTATTACACCCTGTGCTAAGGGCATTACATGATCTCAGTTCAGTTCAGTTCAGTCACTCAGTCGTGTCCAACTCTTTGCAACCCCATGAACTGCAGCACACTAGGCCTCCCTGTCCATCACCAACTCCTGGAGTTCACTCAGACTCACGTCCATGGAGTCAGTGATGCCATCCAGCCATCTCATCCTCTGTCGTCCCCTTCTCATTCTGCCCCCAATCCCTCCCAGCATCAGAGCCTTTTGCAATGAATCAACTCTTCCCATGAGGTGGCCAAAGTACTGGAGTTTCAGCTTCAGCATCATTCCTTCCAAAGAAATCCCAGGGTTGATCTCCTTCAGAATGGACTGGTTGGATCTCCTTGCAGTCCAAGGGACTCTCCAGAGTCTTCTCCAACACCACAGTTCAAAAGCATCAGTTCTTCGGCACTCAACCTTCTTCACAGTCCAACTCTCACATCCATACATGACCACTGGGAAAACCATAGCCTTGACTAGACAGACCTTAGTTGGCAAAGTTATGTCTCTGCTTTTGAATATGCTATCTAGGTATCATAACTTTTCTTCGAAGGAGTAAGCGTCTTTTAATTTCATGGCTGCAGTCACCATCTGCAGTGATTTTGGAGCCCCCAAAAATAAAGTCTGACACTGTTTCCACTG